>CM042176.1:56674882-56697382 GCA_023376005.1 Doryteuthis pealeii
GTTTCTACTCAAAATTGGACTGTATTATCCAATCAATCTTCCGCCCTGCCGGCTGGGGCGTTAGAATGCAACGATTGTACCTCTGCAGAGGGGTAAGACTCCCCTAATGGGGCCACCTGTTGGCCGTAGGTGGCGACCCGTGATGCATAAGGATAGAGCCCAGGTGGATGAGCAGTTCATGACTTGCAATACTCCACTTTGGCCCTATCGTGGTAAAGACATAGCAACCGTGGGCCAGCTGTGGACTGGGCCTTCCGAGAATTCGTCTCTCCAGTCAGGATAAAAAGGAGTTGTTTTTTTTCTTGAACATCGGGGTAGGAGGAAGCAGTTTGTAGCTAGGTACCATTGTGTTGTGAAATCTGTCTTTTATTTTATATATATATATATATATATATATATATATATAATATAATATTATATACATGAGTGAATATGGAAATAAATCCGACAAATATTAAGAAATTTGAAAAACGATGTGTTTCTAAAAATAAGATGAATTTATTATCGACGCTTAAACGTTTCGGTTTATTATACCTTCATCGGGATAGATTATGGGGTGAAGAAATTGATGGATATTTTGTAGATGACAGGAGTTAGAAAACACTTTTTATAAATATTTTTCTAACTCCTGTCATCTACAAAATCCTTTAATTTCTTCACCCCATAATCTATCCCGATGAAGGTTTAAATAAACCGAAAACGTTTAAGCGTCGATAAATAAAAATTCATCTTATTTTTGGAACACTTCGTTTTTCAAATTTCTTTATATATATATATATATATATATATATATATATATATATATATATATATACATCAAACATCTGCACACGAGTAGGATGCAATCGAAGGTCAAATTTTTAAACTTGGTTTAACTTCGCAGTCTACCCTACTATTTACCCATTTCTGGAGGAAGATTATTTGATTTCATATCTTTCCCAAAAGTATTAGCACGCTATGAAATGCGAATAGCCTCGTCCACTTTGTTCGCCGTGACTATTTCCTACAACAATAACCATTGCACAAAGTGCGCTTATATCAAATAACCCACGAGCGTTGATATGCCATTAAAAGATAAATCAAACAAAACCAGTTACGCACAAAAGCCCTGATTTTGGCAATATCTTTTATTTCTGATTGTTCCGGAAATAAATTTAAAAAAAAGCCGCGTTGATTATTTGAATTATTTCTCTGATGCCGAATTTTCTGTGCACAGTTGGATGAAACGTAAACCAAGAAGTTTTCGTTTTTTTAATCCAAATTTCCGATTCTATGAATTCGATCGTAATAAAATTGCAATAAATATTCTGAAAATCTTGTGTTATGTTGTAAGAAAGTGGCATAAAACACGAAAAATTATTTTTTTAAAAACACATTTATTTACGAAATGTGTAGAATCCAAAATTATGTTTGTAGGCAATTTTTAATAAAAAGGCAAGGTAACAATTCGCAAAGAAATATTGAAATATTTCTCCTGTTAGGAAGGGATTTATAAATACAAACTAGCCAATCCTCCTTGGGGACTCCTATGATTCAATTAATTCTGCCAAAATTAGATTAATCTCTGGGACTTATATGGACTACTTTGAAAAGCCATATTCTCGCGACCAAACCAGCCCTTTTATTAAGGGTTTAATCCCTTAGTAAAAGGGCTGGTTTGATTTGTTTTGTTTTGTTTTACAGCATATCAACCACGGTGGGTCATTTAATGCCGACAAAGTTGGGAAATAAATTACTCGTAAATTCCTGCCATAAAATTAGTTGAACTCAAGGGAGGTTACTGTGAACGCCTTTTTTTCCTTTTTATTATTAAATAAAGGTAATTTTCAACTTTTTACTCATAAATTCCTACCATAAAAATAGTTGAACTCAAGGTAGGTAATCTTCAACTTTTTACTCGTAAATAAGTAAATAAAATAAAACATTATGATTAATTTAAAAATTAATAAAAAAAGAAAAAAAGGCAATTTATAAAATAAAATAAATAAATAAATAAACAAATAAGTAAATAAGTAAAATAAAACACTATGATTTATTTAATAATAAAAGGAAAAAAAGGCATTCAGAGTAACCTCCAATTTTATGGTAGGAATTTACGAGTAAAAAGGTAAAGATTACCCTCATCTTTGGGTCAAATAGATCTCTTTAAAAATAGGATTGTGTGTAAAAAAAGTTCTTAAGAAACAAACTACACAAAACTCTAAATATGAACGTACAACGTACGGGATTCTCTAACCTCTACGAATAAAATAACCCTAGGCAGGTTTATGTGCCGTTAAAATGAATCAATTAATCATAATCATCCAAAGAAAAAAACTATGGTAAAAAGTTATGGTAATAAAAAGGCAGAAGTGATTATTCGACCAGGTGATGTACAACAGGATTACTAGTTGTGTTATTTATTCGATAAGCAAGCTGTGACAAAGGGGGCAAATATGGGGAGTTTGGCCCCCTATTTACGTGCATGGGGAACTGGATACATTAAAATAATTAAATTTTCTAAAACAAGTAATTTTACAATTGTATAAGTTAAGTTTAGAATTATGTAAACAAAACATAATCGAATATTTTTTAATTTTTAAAAAATGCAGACACTTGTATTATCAAAAAGTGCAGAAATATTGTTGCAAATTTTGATGGCATTTGCTACAAGACCTATCTGTGAGGGGGGAAAAATGTTCGTTGGAGAAGTGGCTCTAGAAAGGAAATTCTGGTCGCTGTGGTTGTAGAGTTCTGTAGAGACGCGTCCGTTTTGTCAGTTCTCGTCCGATAAGTAAAAGTAGGGGATGCTCTTTTAGAAGCTTCTCTCCTGGGTAACGTTTCTTTTAAATGACGGTGGATGGGGCCCTTCTTAAGTTGACTATTTAGGTCCTCAGCCTTCTGATAAGTATGTTGTCGAAACGGTCTTCAGTAGTATACTATGAGACAGCCATAGAAAGTATGCTGGTTAAAAAACGCCTCCGTCCAGGTCGACGGCCTACAGAAAAGTTAAGTGTAGGGAATGCTTATTTTTGCGACTTCCGTCGGTAACTGCTCCCTGATAAGTGAAGGTTTTGATTCTGGCGCCAACATCGTATTGGCGATTCGCCCTCTAGCGGTTGGGGAAGATAATTCTCTGTCAAATTTCCGATAATATTAGTTTAGAAATAGTTTAGCAACAATATAAACAATGGTTTAAATTCCATTGAAAATATGTACGCCATCGGAATGTAACAAAATCATCCGATAATTTATGTCATCAGAATTCCACAGACACCAAAATCATTCGATATTGCATCATTGCAAATCACCTGATATTTGATGAATATTTTAGCTTAAGGAACACGTAGACACTTACAAAACAATTATAAAAGGACCCATTTAGCTGAAAAGCTTCAGTTGGGGCGAATGCCCTCCAACTCGACTAACGGAGCGAAAGCTCTCCCTAACTCGACACAATTGGGAGAAGTCTCTGCCCGAAGACACAAAATGTAGTATATCAGGTCTGTCTCTTATTTTCGTTTCCTATTTTCTCTCTCTCTCACTCAAAACAACAAGTTTCAATCATAGACAATGTTTTAAACAAAACTGCTACAAATTTGACAACTCCAAACGAACAAAATATAAACAAAACTTACGCACTCAGCAAACACAACTACCAACTGACACATACAGTCAGCACATCAATGAAAGAACAATTGACTATCACTATATTAATTGTAACTAGTACAACATAATAAAAATTATTTATTTATTCATTTTATAAATTCTCTTTTTTCTTTTTTTATTAAATAAATAATACATTTTTGAAACATATTGGCTGAGATGTTGGAGTTAAAAATTCAATGTCAGCGAGTTTGTACCCTAAGTAAGTAAACTCATCAAATTCATTAAAGGATTAAAAAAATAAAACAATTTGAAATGTAAACTTTAAATATGTATTAAAATAAAACAAACTATATATAGATATATAATACCAGTCATGTATTTATTAAAACTTGTTTTTAAAAAATGAGGACTGTCTAATGCTGCATGTTCAAATTTTGAGTGTATTTATTCTATGTTATGACGATTTTGGGTAATGTGACGTAAGCAGTGACGTAGTTGTTGTTACAGACAAAAACCGGAAGCAAATGTCCATTATTAATTGATATCTTGTATATAGAGTTGATTCTTTTATAAATTTTAACTTCTTCTTTTGTTTTCTACGGAAACTTCATTTCCGTAGTCTTATACATTTAAATTGTAGGAAGCGCGTGGTGTAATGGTTAAAGTCATGGGAAATGGACTCGTTGCTCCGAGTTCAAATCCTGGATGTGGTAATTGCATTTCACTTAGCGCTAATACTCTTGGGAAAGGTATGAATCCTACTCTCCCTCCAGCTATGGATAAATAGTAGGGCAGACTGGGCTCTTTAACCTTGGTTAGGCAACCGGTCTAGGAGAAGGAAAACTCTGAATTCAAACCTGTTGAACTCCGCTTAATAAATTGACCTCGTGTCACATCCTGCTCGTGCGGAGGGGTTGGTAAATATATATACATTTAAATTGTGGGGATCAAAAACTCGGATCTTCTTCACACACACAAACACCGAACAAACACGGTCCTTACATAAATAACAAAATCTATCCTGATTTTCTGATCTATGTACGCATTTGGCTTTCACTCCGAATGAAAAAGTAAATAAAAGATTTGCGGTAAATACGTAGCAATAAAGATTAATTATATTTTGAAGAGAAATAGATTTACTTCCTTTTGATATACAGTTTCATTCATCTGGTCTAACACTTTCTTTATAGGAGGTCTTATTTATCAATCAATCCACGTTTATTTGATGCAAAAGAAAAGTTAGTCGACTTGCCATCGACATTTTTCAAGCTTTTACGTTTAAAAAAAGAAGAAAACCCAGTATAGAAGAACAATATTTTGTTACAAACAAATTATCATTTTTTGTATAAAAAGAAGAAAAAGATAATTGGTTTTTACGATAAACCTGTAATCTATTATTAAGGTCGACCGGTGTTTGATAGCGGTAATAAAGCTGTGAGCGGACTGCTATAGAAAGAGAGGAAGAAGAAATAAGAGAAAGTAAAGGGTTAAAAAAGCAGGAGTGGACACACAACGGGTTGCGAGAATTAGACCGAGGTATGACCCCTGGAAGAGGAATTGAAAACCGACCGGAAGTTTCGGGTGTTGACTGCAAGCGGAAGTGACGTGGTGACGAGGAACGAGGAACAACAAGATCGGCCTCTTTGCTTTTCGGCAGCGTAGGATTCGGACGGGGCTGCTGGCCCCTAGTGTTGGGACAGCAATATAGTTGGTACTATGTTAAAAAGTACAGTAATTTAACAGTGTCCCCCCTCTTTCTCTCTGTCTTTCCTTCACTTTGAAACAGAGCCCACGACACGAGCCTGAAATTTAAATTTAAATTGTGACCATATATCTCCCGTGTCAGTTGTACCTTTTTTATCGACAATGACGACCGCCACGTAAAAGTAATTTTAATATATAAATCAGTATTATTTACTTATACGCATTAGTTTAAGATCTTTTTCTGAAAGGCTGAGGTGTTAGAATAATACAACTGCACCTCTGCAGAGGGGTAAGACTCCCCCAATACGACTAGCTGTTGGTCGTGAGTGGTGTCTCGTGATGCTTAAGGAGGAATCCCAGGTGGCTGAGCAGTCCATGACATGCAACACTCCATTTGACCCTTACTTGGGCTAGACGAACAGTCAGAGAGGCCCCCTCCGAACAATCGGTTGTACATGTCAAACCCTAGCACCTATATGATTGCCCCAACCCTACCGCTCTTATGGAAACCCCCAACCCTTTTTATCATATATGTGCTAGAAGGCGGTGGCTGCGGGTCTTCATATCCTATGAATAATGTTAAACTCTATCTGATGGTGAGGTTCCAGTTTTGGAGGTTTGGGGAATGTGGAGCACCTCCTTCATCACCATTGCTCCCAGATCCACTCTGACCCGGAGTGGTAGTACCTGTCTGGGTCACATCAATGGGTTAAATAAAAAACATGAGTTTATAAATAAAATAAAATTGATAATGCATTAAGAATTAATATATTTCAAAACTTTGTCGGCATTAAATGACCCACTGAGGTTGATATGCCGTAAAACAAACCAAACCAACCAAATAAACAAAATATCATATTTACAATTTTACAATTAGAAGTTTAGTTCTAATCATATAGTCTCCCGTCGAATACTCTTCCATTGGAGTGGTAGTACCTGTTAGGGTCCCATTTACGGGTTAACTAAAAAAATGTGTTTTTAAAAAATTGAGTATCTATTAAGAATGAATTTATTTCAAAACTTTGTTACCATTAAATGACCCACTGAGGTTGATATTCCGTAAAAAAGACAAACTTGACCAAACCAAACCTGAAATGCAACATTATATTCTGAAACATTCCTGTTGCGCTTGGGGAATGTGGAGCACTCCTTCATCACCATTTCTCCAGATCCACTCTGACCCGGAGTGGTAGTCCCTGTCAGGTTCCCATCTATGTGTTAAATAGAAGAATGTGTTTATAAATGAATAAAAATTAAGTATCCATTAAGAATGAATTTATTTCAAAACTTTATCGGCATTAAATGACCCACCGAGGTTGATATGCCGTAAAACAAACCAAACCAAAATATAAACCAAATGCTATATTATATTCTGAAACATTCCCGGATCCTGTTGCGGATCAAATGATTTGTTCGTTTAGCCGGTCTTGAGATTTGACGACTGATCACCGACCATTATCGACTGACACAACTCCAAGTGATTAAACGACAAATCTCATTATCTGAAATGCCGATGGAAAATAAACAGGGATGTGGAGCGAAAGAAGAATCAATCGGAAAGATCAATAAATCCTGTTTTGAGACAAAACTATTTACGGCAAAATTGCCTTAGGATCAAATCGAGCCGAGTTTAGTAGCAAAAAGCGTGAAATTCTATCAAAACAAGCTTTTCCCTTCCGTCTTCCGGTTTGCTTGATTGGCAGACAAAGAGACTCGGTTGTTACAATGGTTCATGGCGAAAACAGGTTCACATATTGATCGGATCTGCCAATCAAACTGGTCAGAGTATGTTGCATCTGGTGAGAAATAAAGAAAGAAAGTAAGAAAGAGATGGTCGGAGAAACAGTCGGTCAACTGTACGTCAAGACAATCCTCTGCTTTCCTAAGTGCTAGCTTTAAGTGATTTGACATTGGCAAAGAGATAATTTGTGTTTGTGTATGTGTGTATGTGTGTGTGTAAGAGAGAGAGAGAAGAGAGAGAGAGAGAGAGAGAAGAGAGGAGAAAGAGAGAGAGAGCATGTGCGTGTGTGTGTGTGTGTGTAGTAAGAGAGAGAGAGAGAGAGAGAGGAGAGAAAAGAGAGAGAGAGAGAGAGAGAGAGAGCATGTGCGGGTGTGGTGTGTGTGTTTGTCTAGAGAGAGAGAGAGAGAGAGGAGAGAGAGCATGTGTGTGTGTGTGTGTGTGTGTATTGAGAGAGAGAGAGAGAGAGAGAGAGAGAGAGAGAAAGAGAAGAGAGCATGTGTGCGTGTTGTGTTGTGTATGTAAGAGAGAGAGAGAGAGAAGAGAGAGAAGAGAGAGAGAGAGAGAGAGAGGGCATGTGCGTGTCTCTGTGTGTGTATGTAAGAGAGAGAGAGAGAGAGAGAGAGAGAGAGAGTGTGTGAGAGAGAGAGAGAGAGAGAAGAGAGAGAGAGAGAACGAAATTTGGATAGAAGGTCGATGGTAGACACAAGAGAGAGTGTGTGTGGTGTGTGTGTTGTGTAAGAAGAGAGAGAGATAGAGCATGTGTGAATGTGTGTGTGTGTAAGAGAGAGAGGGAGAGAAGAGAGAGATGAGAGAGAGAAGCATGTGGTGTGTGTGTAAGAGAGAGAGAGAGGGAGAGAGAAAGCATGTGTATGTGTGTGTGTGTGTGTGTGTGTGTGTATGTGTGTGTGCTTTGTGTGTGTGGAGGGTCACTTCTTTGTAAAGAGGTCCACGTTGTGGGTCGTGGAAAGAATCTGACATAGGGATAAAGTCTTATATAGGATAAATTTGTTCGATTTTATCGACACTTTACCAATATAACAAAGGCACGAAGAGGAGTGGTGGAGAGGAGAGTAGCTTGAGCAGCAAAGAGAGCCAGAAAGAGGGAGAGAACACAGCATCCCCAGAAAGCATCACAGTTTCTGTACACTCAGTGTACCAAAATCTGTCATGCAGTAGTCTGGATGGTCTCTATTCTTCCTCTGATGTCTTGAACCTCCAGTCTTTTTCTTATTGGGATCGCTCCAAGTGCACCAACTACAATTGGTGCACTTGGAGCGATCCCAATAACCCTAACCCTCACTCTCATATTCCACAGTTTTTTTCAATTTTCTGGCAAGGTCCAGGTATTTATTTCTCTTTTCATTTTCCTTCAGCTTCACCCTGTGGTCTGCTGGAAATGCAAAGTCCACAAGTTGACACGTTCTCTTTTTTTTGTTAATCAATACTAGATTATTATTATTATTATTATTATTATTATTATTATTATTAACAATTTTAAAAATTAGTACATCTCTATTAATAATGGAGATTTGCTCTTTATTTGTCTTTAACAAAAACTACGTCACTGCTTACGTCACATGATACAAAATCGTCATAACATAGAATAAATACACTCAAAATTTGAGCATGCAACATTAGACGATCCTCATTGTTGTTGTTTTTAAACAAGTTTTAATAAATACATGCCCGTATTATATATTTATATATAAATTTGTTTTATTTTAATATATGTTTAAAGTTTACATTTCAAATTGTTTTATTTTTTAATTCTTTAATGAATTTGATGATTTTACTTACTTAGGGTACAAACTCTCTGCCAATGAATTTTTAAATCCCACACCCTCAGGCAATATCTTTCAAAAATTGATTTTTACATCGCCTGGAAGTCGTTTTTTTTTATTTGCTAGTATATTTAATAACCGTGAACTTCCAAATATTGAGTTTGACTGGTGTCCCTTGCTTCTGTTTTTTTCCCACATCTATTCTAAGCCTGGAGTTGTAAAAAAATAAACTAAATAAAGATGCTCAATATGGAATTCCTTAAATGTGTAAGTTTGTTTCTTCGTGGCGGGGGTCCAGTGTGTTTCGGCCCACTGGACCGGTGTGTTAAATTAATAGCGTCGATCCAGGGGGGGGGGGGCTATCCCCATCCCAGGAAATACCTGACCCCTTGACTTAAAGGTAGGGCTGGGTTTATTTCCAAGCGCCTGAGATAAGATTTCAGGTTATTTCCTATAAGTCTACATAAACAAAGGGGAACTACTCTTGAGTGATAAATTATTTATTTATTTATTGATCTACAAGGAAAAAAGTAGACGGGGTTAGAGTTAGGGTTTAGGGTTAGTTTAATGGGAAAATAAATAAATGATTTATCAGTCAAGAGTGGTTCCCCTTTGATCATGTTAGACTTATAGGAAATTTCCATATGTTTATAAACTATCAATAGGGTCTACGCTTATCTTACTCTAGGGGGAATGCTGACGGGATCGACGCATTTTTGGGTGTTACTACCCATGAGCTTCAGCTTGTGGGTGGGCCCATATAAAAATGTCCTGTGTCACGCCATCATAAGTTGTATGAGAGTCAAATACCTTAAATGTGTAAGTTTGTCAAATGTTTCCAAGTTTCTCATACTACAGCCGGTAATTTGGTGACCCCAGTGACCCCAGATAAATTCAGGTGTAAATATGAATACAACGTCTGGAATCCTCGTAAAATTCTACAAGGTAAATTTATTAAGCAGAGTTTAACAGGTTTGAATTCAGAGTTTTCATTCTCCTAGATTGGTTACCTAGCCATCTTTAAAGAGTCCACTCTGCCCTACTATTTACCCAAAGCTGGAGCGAGATTAGCTGGATGCATACCTTTACCATTAGAAAGAAATATAAAATAAACTCATGAGAACATACAAGAATATTTAATATACTGTGTTTCCCCGAAAGTAAGTCCTACCTGCAAAAGCGAGATTTGCTGGGTGATTTTAGTATATATATATATATATATCTTATTATAATGGAGATTGTGTGTTTTTCTGTCTGTAACCGAAACTATATTCCTACTCAAGTCACAATTCTCTTAGTTATTGACATCACATTCTCCATGATTTTATTATTATCTAAAGCTCAATTATTGATAAAATTGTCTTACATTATTAATACTGTTAACTATGTCTACATACTGACAACATGCAATTATATTTATATATACAACAAAATAGCGGTTTACAGTGTAAACTTGAAGGCTAATTTGCATATTAATATTAAAAAATCGAATTTAATAAATATGTACTTAGTATTATTGATTTCTAATTGTTTGGTTTTATTTTAATGAATATAAGCAAAAATCTCTTCAATGAATCTTAAATGAAATCCATTAACAAGAAAAATAACTGTCATTTTATTCTTTACTTCCTCTTTTAACTAAATACTTAAATTAGAAAAAATAACAATGAAAGACGAGAGTGATGGAAGAGTAAGTTTCAGTAGTTCCATTTTTTATTATACTCCCTCTGTTTCAAATCTTTTAATACTCCCTCTGTTTCAAATTCTTTTATCTGTATTCTTATTTAGTTTCATTAGCCTTTCTAATTTAATACAATATTTTATTACATTAAAACTTAAATTACTTGCACCCGGAGGGTGCATATATTTGCTAGTATTATAGTATATATATATATATATATATATATATATATATTAAAAGCAGCACCCCCAAAGAAGCAACTATATGGTCACCTGCCCCCCATCTCACAAACCATACGGGTGAGACGGACTAGGCATGCAGGACACTGCTGGAGAAGCGGGGACGAGCTCATAAGCAACGTTCTCCTGTGGAAGCCAACACATGGACATGCTAACGTAGGACGCCCACTAAGAAACTACCTTGACCAACTATGCGAGGATTCTGGATGCTGCGCAGTGGACCTCCCAGGGGCAATGAGTGATAGGGAAGGTCGGTGAGAGTTTGTCATGGATATCCGTGCTGCTTGCGCGACATGATGATGATGGTGATATATATATATATATAATATATATATATATATATATAATATAATATATATTTATATATGTGTGTGTGTGTGTCTAAAATATGTATTTTTTTGGGTATTTTGTATGAAGCATTATCTGTAATATATAAGAAACTCAGTTTTTGAATGTTAAGTTTCGTTGAAGAAGGCCAGAGGGCATATCGGCCGAAACGTTGTACAAATAAAAATGAAGATGGGGACAATAGTCCGAATAACGCAGATAATACTAATCATCAAGCCTCATCTCAAACATTCAGAGAAAAAGGTTTGTTTTATTTCTTTAAATTTTCGGGGATGTTTATACCCCTTCTTCAGAACGAATAGAATATTCCATACGCGCTGGAAATGACACAAGATGATGTTTAAATTCGAAATGTTTAGTTTGATCTTGGTACAAGGCTTTGTTTTTAATTTACCCCCTGGACGAACAGACAGACAAACAGACAGACAAACAGAGACACCAGAAATATAACAAGATTTTAGCTAAACACCCGCTGACTGACCTCAACCAAGTGACTATGTCAGTGAAGTCTATATTGTCTGTGAAATAACCGACTGTTTTGTGGGCATTTTGAAGAGTCGATACAAACAGGACTACATTTATTTTTAATTGAAAATAATGTAACCCAATTAAACTGAAATAAACAGCTAAAATTTTTACTAATATAAAACAATTAAGGCAACGGAGAGAGAGAGAGAGAGAGAGAGAGAGAGAGAGAGAGAGGGAGAGAGAGAGAGAGAAAGAGAGAGAATGAGAGAGAATGAGAGAGTGAGATAGAGAGAAAAGGAGAGAGAAAGAAAGAGAAAGAGAAGAAAAGGAGAAGAAAGAAAGAGAAGAGAAAAGAAAGAAAGAGAGAAAGAGAGAAAGAAAGAAAGTAAGAGAAAGAGAGAGAGAAAGAAAGATAGAGATAGAGAAAGGAAAGAAGAAGAAAGAGAGAGGAGAAGGAGAGAGAGAGAAGAGAGAGGAGAGAAGGAGAGAGATAGGGAGAGGGAGAAAGAAAGAGAGAAGAGAGAGAGAGGGAGAGAGGGAGAGAGATAGGGAGAGGAGAAAGAAAGAGAGAGAATGAGAGAGAATGAGAGAGTGAGATAGAGAGAAAAGGAGAGAGAAAGAAAGAGAAAGAGAGAAAAGGAGAGAGGAAAGAAAGAGAAGAGAGAAAAGGAAGAGAAAGAAAGAGAAAAGAGAAAGAAAGAAAGAGAGAAAGAGAGAAAGAAAGAAGAAAGTAAGAGAAAGAGATAGAGAAAGAAAGAAAAAGACAGAGAAAAGAGAGAGAGAGAGAGAAGGAGAGAGAGAGAGAAAGAAAAAAGAAAGAGAAAGAGAGAAAGAAAGAAAGATAGAGATAGAGAAAGAGAAAGAGAGAGAGAGAGAGAGGTATATACTATTTTAGATAGCACAACGTAGACTGAGTGAGAGAGAGAGAGAGTGTGAGAGAGAAAGGGAGAGGGAGAAAGAAAGAGAGATAGAGAGAGAATGAGAGAGGGAGATAGAGAGAAAAGGAGAGAGAAAGAAAGAGAAAGAAAAAGAAAGAAAGAAAGTAAGAGAAAGAGAGGAAGAAAGAAAGATAGAGATAGAGAAAGAAAGAAAGAAAGAGAGAAAGAGAGAAAGAAAGAAAGATAGAGATAGAGAAAGAAGAAAGAAAGAAAAGAGATAGATAGATAGATAGATAGATAGAGAGAGAGAGAGAGAAGAGAGAGAAGAGAGAGAGAGAGAGAGAGGTATATACTATTTTAGATAGCACAAACGTAGACTGAGTTGAAAGTGTTAACATTATTTCAATAATCCATTTTAAAATGTGAAGGAAAAATGTTTTGTTTTACCTTGAAGGAGTTCAGTTTATGGTAAATGTATGGGAGCAACAAAAAACAAAAAAAAAAAAACGTCACGACTCGGAATCTTCTGTTTTTTCTGTGTCTGAATTATCAAATAATAACATAGATAATTGTGAAAAAAAAACGGTTAACGGTTAAATCCTATTTAACAGACATAAATTCCACCATCGTATGTTACCCAACCGAAAGGAAAATATACTAAAATCAAGGAATTAACTGAATTTCATGAAATTTTCTGTGTTGATACATTAATGAATAAAAGATATAATGAACATGTTATTCTATTTAAACACTTTTGTGTTTTTTTCAGGTTAAATAATTTTGAACTACGTATGTTTGTGAATCTTTGTTACGCCTCAAATAGGACGAGTGCTAAGAGAGAGAGAGGGAGAGAGAGGAGAGAGAGAGAGGGAGAGAGGGAGAGAGAGAGAAAGAGAGAGAGGGAGGGGCATATGAACCAATGTAGTCAGTGCAACATGATATATATATATATATATATATATAATATATATATATATATATTATAGCATCCTGATATTGTCATTTGGTCTGTTAATCAAAAAACAAGTTTTTTATTGTTGAATTACCAGTTCCATTTGAGGAAAATTTTGAAGGGGCACCACAGCGTAAGTTGGAAAACTATGAAGATTTACAAGATCAATGCATCAGAGATGGGTGGATAACGGATGTATTTCCTATCGAAGTCGGATGCCGGGGATTTATTAGCATTTTTGTCTAAACTTGTACTTTCTCCACCAGACAAGAGGAAATACATCAACAAGATCCAGGAGAAAGCTCTAACCGCATCAGCGTGGATATGGCAATCCTACAAGGTGACATCAAACCGATAATGTCTGGTGGTATTGTGAGATACTGCTGGGGCGCTCTGGGTTAGTGGTAATGATGCTTCGGACCCGAAACCATGCCTGAACCCAGAGTCATCATCTGATGAATGTTTTTTGTTGGTTGCAATGCTACTGTGTAAATAGCAGTCATTGTATGAAGATTATTATATATACTCATCCACAGACACCGTATTTCAACGTGTATATATATATTTATAATGTATATATAATATATATATGTGCATAATATATATGCGTAATTAGGCTGTTGATTGATTTTTGTTTGTTGTTTTGTTTGTTTTCTTATGTCTTTCGATAATCGAATTCCCTGCAATTCGGTGTTGTCTTGTTCTTCTCTCCATCTATCTAACCTAATGCCACATCAATGGAAGTTGTTTTTCCCTGTTTGTTGTATCAAATAAACAACGCGAAAAACGAATCTGGGCAAATAGACACAACATATATATATTTATATATATGTATAGATCTGTGTGTGTGTGTGTGTGTATGTGTGTGTGTGTGTGTGTGTGTGTGCGTGTGTGTTTGTGTGTGTGTGTGTGTGTGTGTGTGTCATTTTCGCATTACCGTGTCTTCGGAACAAAACCAATGAAACCAATGTGGGAAATATTTTGATATTTTTTTTTTTTTCATTTCTTTTCTAATTTCTGACGTCAGAATTTTTGTTTCTTATTTTTAATCACGAACATCAAAGGACAAAGAAAGAAACTAAAAAATAAAAAAAAAAGAGACAAAATAAATCAAAAAAAAAAATCATTTTTCTTCAACGAAAGGCACAGAAAACTGAGAGTTGTTCATATGAAAAATGTGTTTTTTTTCTTCTTTCTAATCTCTGATCACGTGACCCATTGTCAGACATGATTAATTTCTGGCTCGTATTCTTCGTCCATCTTAGATTTCGATTTATTTTCATCTCGGCTCTTCTGCTCGTCACTCAACCACTCCCAATAAACAGTGCAGGTTGTGGACATAAAAAAATAAAATTCCTTGTCAGATTCGAAATCAAACCCCTTTTCATTGGTCGTTGAAGCTCTGAATACATCAGAAACAATTTGACGCAATAGGTCGGTTTTACGGCATGTCAACCCATTGGGTTATTTTATTAAGACTTTTTTGTTTCACTCATTCTTGATGGGTACTCAATTTTTTAAACTCATTTTTTTCTTCTATTTAACTCATAGATGGGACCCTCAGCCACCGCCTTCTGGCACATACATGATAAAAAATGGCTGGGGATTGCAATGAGGGCAATAATGTTGGGACAATCATATAGGTGCTAGGGCTTGACTTGATCAACCGATTACTGCCCGTCTAGAGTAAGAATAGCCCAAAGTGGAGTGTTGCATGTCATGGGCTGTGTATCCACCACGATTCCGTCCTTAAGCTCGTATTCTTCGTTCATCTTGATTTCGATTTATTTTCATCTCAGTTATTCAGACTCAACGACTGCCAATAAACAGTGCAGGTTGTGGAGATAAAAAATAAATTCCTGGTCTGATTCGAAATCAGAACCCTTTTTCCTGTGTTTTTGGGGCTTAGAATTCATTAAAAACATGAAATAGATTATTGACATTTTATTTGATTTCAATGGAGAAATTGATTTGATATACGAAGAAATTGAGCTTCGATGAATGTCTGGTTGGATTCGAAACCTAACCCCCTTTTCATCGGTCGGTGGGGCTTAGAATACATAAGAAACGTCTTGACACAATAGTTATTAGTTGGTTATTGATTGGTTGGTTTTTAAGGCATGTCAACCCATTGGGTTATTTTATGCCGAAAACGTTTTTGTTTTACTCATTCTTGATGGGTACTCTATTTTTTAAACTCATTTTTTCTTCTATTTAACCCATAGATGAGACCCTCAGTCACCGCCTTAATGGATAGTTTGTAGGTACATATTTTATTTTTAAACTATTAGAGTGTGAGACAAAAGTTGGAAATATTTAACGCAATAGTAAATTAACTTGTAGGGCCTGTGGATATACTACAGTATGTATGATAATTTAATTATTACATTTGATATGTTTACTTAAGAGGTATTGCCAAATTACTTCAATATGTAAAAAGTATAATAATCTTGATTTTATTCTCTCACTGTTTTTTTCTTTCTTTCTTTTGATCTTTTCATTATGTTCGATTGAAACAGACTAGCGTTATCGCTTCCACGCTCTGTCACTTTCTTTCCCTACATTCATTTTTCTTTCTTTCTTTCTTTCTTATTATACTTTTTCTGTGTAGCATGCCCCTTTTCTTCCCTTTCTTTATAATAAAAACGGAATGGTCCATTATTTAGCTAAGATGACGACACTCATAATAAATAATAATTCAGCGGATAAGCAACACCAGATAATCATGATTTATATTTTTTTTCACTTCATTGACGAATTCAATGCCCTCATCGCTGCATTATTTTTGTATTATATATATATTTACCAACCCCTTTACAATGGAGCAGGATGCGACACAAGGTCAATTTCTTAAGCGGAGACAATCATATAGGTGCTAGGGCTTGACGTGTTCAGCCGACTGACTGATAATTTAATTATTACAACATCCTGTGAAAGGGAGCTTAGACTTCGCAGACTGTATCTTTTGCAGATGGGTAAGAATCTCCCTCAAAAAGGGGGTCCTGGGTATGACACTAAACAGCATAGGATGGTGATGTTCCATTTTAGAGATCTGGGGAGTGGGGAGTGGGAAGTACCCCCATCGTTGCTATTAATCTCATTTACACTCTGACCCGGAGTGGTAGTACCTGTTAGGGTCTAATCTATTGTTTAAATTGATATATTAAAGAATCTTCGTATTCGATAAAACCGTGTGAAAAAAATCCTTAAGAAATAATTACTCAAAAAATATAAATATGAAGATACAACGAAAGCGTTTTTTTAACCTTTAGGCATAAAATAACCCTAGACGAGGTCTCAGTCGTTAGAGCGTTGGGCTAGAAACTACAAGGTTCCTAGTTCGATACCCGCCCTCGCCATGAGTAGCACAGGGATCTGTGCGGTAAAGTAAGGAGCTGATGGTAGGTGTGGCGCTCCACCTCAGACGCTAAAATAATCTCCTTGGTCTAGCGCTACTGAAAAGGGGATAGACTCCCTCGCTGCATGGCTGATACCGACTTTAGGCCGCCCCGACGACTTTTACTTTAGACGAGGTGAAATGCCGTAGAAATCAATAGGAAAGCCTAGTTAATCACACCAAAAGGTATATATATCTAAAGGTATATATATCCTTTATTTATTCATTCATATATATATATATATATATATATATATATATATATGTATATATATATATATACTATAGTGTGGGTTGTCACTGTTTCAGCTTTTACTGGAACGGTGTGTCAAAATGCAGTATTATTGGTAGAGTGCTCAATATAAAAAATAGAGCTATTGTATAATATAATAAAATAAATATATAAAGGTTTTGTTTGTGCTTACGCATGCATGAAACCGAACGGTTGTGACTGTTCCTTTGTCATCAAATAAATAGATATGTAATACCTTTGTATATTTATTATATGTATGTATGTATACTAAACAAGGTAGTAATCGCATTTCTCGTGACTCGTGTTTTTACAAACAAATAAAATTGAAATAAGAATAAATGCACGATTAATGAAAAAAAAGAAAAAATACAACTGTTTCAGCAACTGTTACAGTTGACAGGGCATTAAATCTTACATTTTGGTCTTACTGTTCATCTTTCTCCACTCACCGGGGGTCATAATATTTCTGTTTTCTTTTGTTTTGGTCGTATCTTATTATAATGGAGATTGTGTGTTTGTCTGTAACCGAAACTATATTACTACTCAAGTCATAATTCCCTTAGTTATTGACATCACATTCTCAATGATTTTATTTTTATTTAAACCTCAATTATTAAAATTGTTTTACATTATTAATACTGTTAAGC
The DNA here is from genome assembly GCA_023376005.1 of Doryteuthis pealeii. NCBI lineage: Eukaryota > Metazoa > Mollusca > Cephalopoda > Myopsida > Loliginidae > Doryteuthis > Doryteuthis pealeii. The sequence goes on from CM042176.1 coordinate 56,692,560, forward strand.
ATATCTACATACTAATAGCATGCAATTATATTTATATATACAACAAAATAGCGGTTTACAGTGTGAACGGGAAGGCTAATTTGCATATTGATATTAAAAATGTGATTTTAATAAATTAGTATTATTGATTTCTAACTGTTTGATTTTATTCTAAAGAATATAAGCAAAAATCTCTTCAATGAATCTTAAATTAAATCCATTAACAAGAAAAAATAACTGTCATTTTATTCTTTACTTCCTCTTTTAACTAAATACTTAAATTAGAAAAAATAAAAATGAAAGACGAGAGTGATGGAAGAGTAAGTTTCAGTTGTTCTATGCATTTTTATATGCATTTTTATTTAGTTTCATTGGCCTTTCTAATTTAATACGATATTTTATTACCTTAAAACTTAAATACTTGCACCCGGAGGGTGCATATATTTGCTAGTAGTAGTAATATTAGTAGGACTAATATGATCATTTTTATATATCAGATAAAGCCACACCATTCACTCTCTTTCTCGCAGCTACTGCCAGAGTTCTTGGCGGTTATTTTCATTTCTGTGTTGAATGTGACATACAGACACTTTCCTTTTTTCTTACTAGTTTTAATTTCAATACAGAATTCTAGATAACTTTATTATTTTATTCCAAATTGTATCTCTAGATCTGTTAGTGCACCCTTTAAGGGTCATAATACGTCATCTTTGTATAAGCCAGCATCACTAGATCTGTTACTATACTCTTTAAGTATCAATAATACGTCATCTTTGTATAAGCCAGCATCACTAGATCTGTTACTATACTCTTTAAGTATCAATAATACGTCATCTTTGTATAAGCCAGCATGTTTTCGGTTACACCAGGGTGACTTAGTGGTTTGAAACGACTACTACATTACACTAACGATAGTAAGCTAGCTTTGCTCATCATCAATTGCATCACTCAAATTGATTTGATTTCTACAACAGTTGATGTGATATAGTATAAGTAAGTCGTCGGGGTGGCTTTAAGTCGGTAGCAGCCCCTTTTCACTAGTGATAAACCAAGGAGATTGTTTTTGGCGTCTGACATGGAGCGCCATACCTACCATCAGCTCCTCACTTTACGGCACAGATCCCTGTGCTACTCCTACGCTGTGTTGGGCATCTGACGTGGAGCGGCCTATCTTCAGTACGCACAGATCCCTGTGCTACTCCTACGCTGTGTTGGGCATCTGACGTGGAGCGCCATACCTACCATCAGCTCCTCACTTTACGGCACAGATCCCTGTGCTACTCCTACGCTGTGTTGGGCATCTGACGTGGAGCGCCATACCTACCATCAGCTCCTCACTTTACGGCACAGATCCCTGTGCTACTCCTACGCTGTGTTGGGCATCTGACGTGGAGCGCCATACCTACCATCAGCTCCTCACTTTACGGCACAGATCCCTGTGCTACTCCTACGCTGTGTTGGGCATCTGACGTGGAGCGCCATACCTACCATCAGCTCCTCACTTTACGGCACAGATCCCTGTGCTACTTCTACGCTGAGTTGGCGGTATCGAATGTGATGTCAATAACTAAGAGAATTGTGACTTGAGTAGGAATATAGTTTCGGTTACAGACAGAAAAACACACAATCTCCATTATAATAAGATATTCAATGTCTGTCTGTCTGTCTGTAACTGAAACTATATATATATGATGATGGACTCTCCCGTCGATTTTGACGTATGAGTGTTCATACAATGAACGTCCACACAGTGATTTGTTGAAGGCTTGTGTTGGACCATCCACACTTTTTGGCACAGTCGATAGGAAAGAATTGGTGCATCAAGCCCTACTATATATGGATTCAAACCTTTCCCAAGGGTATTAGCGCTATGTGAAATGCCAACAGCTTCGTCTAGGAATTGAACTCGAATCGACGAGTCCATTTCCACGACTCTTACCACTAGCCCACGCGCCTCCATTGATATGTATATAGGTATATAGGTATATTATTATATGTATAATTGCAAACTGCGTATATGTTCACACAGACCAGTAATATATGGTATATCGTATTGTAATGGAGATATGGGGTCCATCTATAACCGAAATTACGTCAACACTTATGTCCCAATACCCCCAGGAATTGTGTTAAATTTCTTAAAGTCAAGAGACCAACCAACCAACCAACCAACCCATAATCCAGATGGACTCCTCTTTGTTTTTACCTCGACTGTTAATCCCAATATTGACGATGTTTCCCCCCAGCTGGTGAGGAGAAAGTTTGAGGTGTGAGAATTCCTTTGTCAAAATGACGCATTGGCGTATCTTGTTTTCTGGATAATGAAAGAACAAAACCCAGAAAGGAATGTAAGAAGTTTGAATTATTCGGATCAAAGAATTGACGACTTGTGATAATTCGCACAAGAATAAAAGAGGAAACTTTGCAGTTTTGCCGTGGAAGAACCGAAGACAATTTTCTTTGAGAAATGAAAAAAGAAAATCAACGTGGGAGAAGAAATGCACCCTTCAAAATATTAAAAAAAGAACATAAAATTCCGTTCTGAGACCAGAGAGCCACATCATAATCATCATCATCATCATCGGTAGAGATTCCCATTACTTTCTCTCTCTCTCTCTCTCTCTCTCTCTCTCTCTCTCTCTCTCTCTCTCTCTCTCCCTCTCCTCTCTCTCTCTCTCTGCTAATCTTATTACCTCTGATCTCCATTTCATTCATTTTAACCCCATTCCCTCTCTCTCTCTCTTTCTCTCTCTCTCTCTCTCTCTCTCTTCTCTCTCTTTCTCTCTCTCTCTTTCTCTCTTTCTTTCTCTCTCTCTCACTCTTTCTCTTTCTTCTCTTTCTCTCTCTCTCTCTCTCACCCTCTCTCTCTATAGGGTAAATGTAAATTTCTCAACTTCGATTTTGCTTTGAAAATCGTATATGCGAAAAACTGACAGTTACCAAGAGGCGTTGACTTTATGTCTTTGCTAACCTAACTTATATATATATATATATATATATATATATATATATATATATATATATAGAGAGAGAGAGAGAGAGAGAGAGAGAATGAATAGAGAATAAATGAGAAAAGTATTGGCATAAAAAGGTGCTCAATGCTAATAAAGCAGAGCAGATTTACAATCAATAATTATGATATCATGGATATTATGAACTCATAACTATAAATTACATGCTTACGCAATCTTCAGATGAGTCAAAATCTCAACTATTTGACTCATCTGAAGATTGCGTAAGCATGAACTTTATAGTTATGAGTTTATAATATCCATAATATCATTATTATTGATTATATATATATATATATATATATATATATATATATATATGGGGGGGCTGTGTGTCTGTATGTATGTGTCTTTACTATAACATATTTCCTGTCTATACACTTAATTCAGTCTTATAGATCGAATATAACAGTGCTCATAGCTACGTGCGAGGCTACGTATGTAATGATACACCCACTCATATATATATATATATATATATATATATATATATATATATATATATATGTGTGTGTGTGTGTGTGTGTGTGTGTGTGTGTGTGTATAATATATATATATATATATATATATATATATATATATATATATATATATGATGGCAGTAGAACCAAAGAGTTATTCTGAATGGGCTGGCTATATTAAAAGCTTGTTCCTCCTGAATGGTATTAATTACGCCCGCTGAAAAAAAGGGAGATAACCGTGCGATTTTGTTATAATGATAGAACGGAAAGTCATTATATCTGCCTTTTTATTGCCTCGTAAAATTGAAGTGAATGAGAAAAAGGGAAAAACCAGTTGTGGTTGGTTGAAAATGATTTTCCGATGAATCTTCCCCGAAAAATCGAACGAGGAAAGTTCCTGGAAACAAAGAAAGGACATCATCATTTTTAGGATTTGCTTTCAATTCCTAAGTCCGATAGGTCTCTCCCTTTTTTCTTTCATTGTATAAGAAGAAAGGGCTACGAGAAGCTGGAAGAATTAAGTTTTATTTGTAGGGAGCTTCATCAAATGTTCGTCCTTGGTAATTTCTAAGATGAAAAGAAGGAAGAGAACTGACGGAATTATCAATTAACTACAGAAACGTTTCATATGTAAGAGACACTGTGAAATATGTATAGAAGGGGGGAAAATATATGGGGCGAAATAGACCTTCGAATCAACAAGCTCCCACCGAGGGGGAACCAAAAACAAGCGAGTTCTCCGTCTTCTCACAAGCTGGTCAACACATTCTTCGTCTTCGTCTTGCAGCTGGAAAATCCGTCGTCGTAGTCAGTTTCTATCTTTAAAATATTTATTTCGTTAGAAAAAAGATCTTTCTAAATTATGTAATTAGTATGTCTTTTTATACATTGAATTATTTTTAAAACGAATTAAATAACTGTTATAGGTGATATACCCTATAGACTAATGGAATGCGCCGACGGTTACTATAAGTAACAGGGACAATTATAGCTTGTAGAGTAAGCCAATGCGAGTCAGCTCATAACTCTATTTGTCGGGCGTAATTCCCACTTCTCTGTACTGTAATTGTCTACTCTTTTGTTAATACATTTTCCTACATTTGTTACCCGTCGTTTTGTTCTTATTTGACCCCTTAAAACCCCACAACAACTGGCGACCGAGGATTCGAAGTAACTTACGCAGGTTATCGTTTACAACAACAACCCCAGCGAAACAGGATTCAAAAGACTTAGATATAGATATAAAGTGTGTTAAAAAAGTATCGTTTTTTGTTACTTTTTGACACACCTATTCTGAAAAATGAACGTTCCATTCATTGTTCATTCTTATCGTGGTAAGTATTCAATCTCGGTACTTTTATGACACACGTAT
>CM042176.1:56702382-56706583 GCA_023376005.1 Doryteuthis pealeii
AAACGCATCTCCATTAATCGCGTGAGATCACAAATCAGCAAATTGAACTTTTTAAAAAAAATCTTATTACCATAGCTGGGGAAGAGTAATTGAATTCATACCTTTCCCAAGGGTATTAGCGCTATGTGAACTGTAGCTTCGTCAGGATTTGAACTCGGTGGTAACGAGTTCATTTCCTTCACTCTTATCATTACACCACGCCCTTCAACAAATATTCATATTCCAGAATTGGTTTGGTTTTGTTAGTTTGCTTGTTTTACGGCATATCAACCTTTTCTGGTCATCTAATTCCGGAACAATTCATTTTCATAAAAGTTTCTATGTTCAACTTATTGATATCTTTAAATATTCTAATATGGGAGTTTTACCCATCTGCGTCGTGCATTCTAACGCCCCAGCCGACAGGCGGTGAACGGATATAGTCGGTGTATTTTAAAACAGAACTTGACTGTAAGATGCAGGTTGTGTCATACCCAGGAACCGCTTATTTTTGGAGGTTCTGCCCCTCTATCGCGCGGGATACGGTCGGTGTATTCTAAAACAAGAACCTAACTCTAAGATGCAGTTTAGCATCTGTTGCAGCCTGCTTATCGAAATAAAGAACACAAGTAGTCCAGGTGACGTTAATCACTTCCGCCTTTTTAGTATTACAACTCCAAAAATGGCCGAAACGGTGCTTCCGTTTCATATTAAAACATTGGCCAAAAACGGTACTTCCGTTTCTTATCAAACACAATGGCCGAAACGGTGCTTCCGTTTCCTATTTACACATAACAGAACCGCTTATTTTCAAAAGGGTCTACCCCTGTACAGTGCGGGGATACCATCGATGAATTCTAAAACTAGAACAGTTTAGTGCACCGGTGGATGTGCTATACCCTAGACGAAAGTTTGATTTCAAAAAGATGCTGAGCTTATAGCTGAATCTCAACCGATGGCCGCCATGCAAAACCAAGATTGGTCAGTTACTTAATCTTTCCCTCCAGACAGGGGACACACACAGTCGTTGTATTCTAAAAAAGAACCTCACTGTAAGATGCATTTTAGTATCGTAATTAGGAAGCGCTTATTTTCGGAGGGGTCTTACCCCTGCAGTAGAGGGATACAGAGGTTTATTCTAAAACAAAACCCTGATAAAATGCATTTTTTAGGGGGGGGGGTTGTAACCCTCTGCAGTTGGGGGGGGGATAGATTCTGTATATTCTAAGCCTCACCAACTGTTCGAACTATTTATATACTCAGCAGTTAATCTTTATTTTTGCTCAATTTAAAAAAAAATCTTCTAGTTTTTGTTTGGGGGGTGGATGGGTGTAATGATTATTTAATTTTGTCAGATTCTGTCTGAGATTTCCTGTCCCTTTTTGTCAGTCAAATGTCATTCGTTGTTAACAACGTCAGAATTCAAGATGGCCTCGACCAGGACACTTGTATTGGCTCAGAGCCGAGAAGAAGCGATAACGCGATCAAGATATTCAAGAAAGAAAGAAAGAAAAGAAAAGAAAATGGACGCCAATTTAGAATCACAATTAATTTCTTCTGATAAATAAATTCAATTCTGAAAAATATGAGAAAAGTCCATTGGTCGACCGAATAAGCTGCATTTCTGCTTAAATTAATTACCATCTCGCAAAAATTTTCCTAATTTTTTTTATATATTTTTTTTTTTGGGGGGGGGGGCAGGTGAACAGACAAAAATTGCAAGTCTGCTTCATTGATGGTATTTGATAATTTCTTGTTACATTAACATCCAAGCAATTACGAATAATTTTCTAATCGTATAAAAATCAGATTTTCTTCGCTTAATATCTTAACCTTCATCTTAACAAATACAATCATCATTATCGTACCATCATCATGACTATTATGATAAGGCTCTGTCGGCTGGGGCGTTAGAATGCACCGACTGCACCTCTGCAGAGGGGTAAGACTCCCCCGATAGGGCCACCTGTTGGCCGAGGGAGGCGACCCGTGATGCTTAAGGATAGAACCCAAGTGGATGAGCAGTTCATGACTTACAATATTCCACTTTGACCCTATCTTGGGCTAAACGGGCGGTCGGAGAGGCCCCCTCAGATCAAACAGCTGGTCACGTCAAGCCCTAGCACCTATATGATTTTCCCAACCTATTGCCCTTAAGGCAGCCCTTTTATTCATATGGGTGCTAGAAGGCGGTGACTGCGGTCTACATCTCCTGGGAATGACGTTAAACTCTATCTGATGGTGAGGTTCCAGTTTGGAGGTTTGGGTAATATAGAGCGCTCCTTCATCACCATTGCTCCTGTCCACTCTAACCCGAGTGGTAGTACCTGTTAGGGTTCATCTATGGGTTAAATAGAAAATGTATTTATTAAAAAAATGTATTATCCCATTAAGAATTGATTTATTTCAAAACTCTATCGGCATTAAATGAACCACTGAGGTTGATATGCGTAAAAGAAAACAAAACCAAACCAAAGCAAACCAGACAATCATCATAATCGTACCATCATCATGACTATTCTGATACGGCTGGGCTTTAGAATACACCGACTGCACCTCTGCAGAGGGGTAAGACTCCCTCAATTGCAGTTGGTAGCGACCTGTGATGCTGAAGGATGGGATCCTGGTGGCTGAGCAGTCCTGACATGCAACACTCACTGGCCCTTATTTAGGCTAGACGGGCGGTCGAAGAGACCTTCCCCCAAACAATCTTAACAAATACAATAATCATTATCGTACCATCATCTTATATTATGATACGGCCCTGTCCGCTGGGCGTTAGAATACACGATTGTACATCTGCAGAGGTAAGACTTCCCCAATGGGCTACCTATTGGCTGTTCATTTGCGACCAGTGATGCTTAAGGATGGAGCCAAAGCTGTACTACTCATGCATTGAGTTGGCAACCTTGCAATTCCTAGGCAAATGCTCTACCAATTGAGCTAATCTGGCGCTATAATATCTTATTATAATGGAGAGTGTGTTTTTCTGTCTGTAACCGAACTATATCACTACTCAAGCCACAATTAACATCACATTATCCATGATTTTATTTTTATTTAAACCTCAATTATTAATAAAACTGTTATAAGCTCCAGCGCGCCGAAGCCATCGACACCCTGGTCGAAACCGTTTAGAGTATTTGTCTCATACCTCACTTGTATGGGCTGGGCACAAGGCCTCGTTTTAACGTGGCCCACCCACAAGCCGAAGCTCATGGGTGGGAAAAGAACAAAAATTGCGTCGATTATCACCCCTGACCCGGATTGGTAGTACTTGTTTGGGTCCAATCTATAGATTAAATAGAAAATGTATTATAAAAAAAATTGATTGTCCTTTAAAATAATTATTTCAAAACTTTGTTGGCATTAAATGACCCCAGTGAGGTTATATGCCGTAAATAAACAAACCCAACCAAACTATTATGATAACTATTAGTTGTAATATAACAGCAATAATGTATTGAGGTTCCGGTTCTGGATCTGGAGAATGTGAGCATCACTTATCACCATTGATCCCAGGTCCACCTGACTTGTGGTCCGATTTATAAATATAGAAAATATTATACTTTGTTTTTTAAATAGTTTATTTTTAAGGAATGCGATATCAAAAGATTAACGTATTTATGTTTCATTTTTCATTTAGAGAAATGTTAATATTTATAAATGTAAATAATACATCACTAAGAATAAAGTTATTTTAAAGAAAAATTTATCAAAAAATGTATTGCAAATATTGCCCTATCTATATGAAAAATTAAATAATAATAATAATAATAATAATAATAATAATAAATAATAATAATACCAGAAAATAATAATACCACCGGAAACTTGATGAAAATGAAATACAAAACTTAGAATTTGGAACGGACATACTCAGCAAGCAGAAATGAAAGAAAACACCGTAAAAAGGAATATCTCAGGGACTAAAAACTTCTAAACACAACCAACAGCAGAAATCTGATCACAAGGATAATACCTGGCTGTCCCATATAAGATACCCAACCCATTCTTAAAATGGACCAAAAGAAGAAACTCAACAATTAGACCAAAGGACAAAAATTATAATACCAATGCACAAGGGCTCCCCACCCTGAATATAGAAGCCAGATTGTATTGTCAAAAAGGAAGGGGAAGAGGTCTTGCCAACAAGAGGAATGCGAGAAACCACAATCAACAATTGAATAACAAGAAGACAAAGACCAATCGCGCATCACCC
>CM042176.1:56711683-56724183 GCA_023376005.1 Doryteuthis pealeii
ACATTCCTTGAGTTCTGATTGGCTGCTTGGTTTCAATAATGTTGAGGAGTTTCATAAATACCCTGTCATTCTGCAGTAAGGTCGCAGCAATACAGGTTTGTATTAAGTTACAGCTGTTTGTTGCCGTGTCTTACCAATTCCACGGTAATTGGAACTTAGCTTGATTATTCTACAGTGTCCTGAGTATGATACTAATCTTGTGTATTCAGTTTTGGAAATTCGAGGAGTCCCTCCTTCATTGATATTACTCCCATATCTACTGAGAATGACCTTACTTCTTCGAGTCCCATCTATGGGTGAAATAAATCTGTTTAAAATAATTTGTCCTAGATTTATTTTTAAATGTCCGTGAAAATCTGAAAAAAACATTTGAATATTCTACTCGGTCGAGAAAGGTAAATGTCTGCGGTTTATTTTCAAAAGTTCAAATTTTCTGAAATTTGATACGAATTTAGTGAGAAACCATTTTGGTCAAAAATGTCTGGAAAAGATGGAACCACAAACCGAAAGAGACAACAACAACTAATGGCGTTGTTTTCAAAGACTTCTCTTGTTAAGAATTTTCTTTGAGGAAGAATTCTTCTCGCACCTTTCGTCATTTTGACATTCAACATGTCGACAATAACCAGACGGTAAAAATGGCGAATTGTAATTACAAGGAATAATTCATGTCTCGATAAGACGGTTTTACTCTTTTTTAAATTTTTTTATTTCCCAAAGATTTTTTTTTTAAATTTTCATTCCCATTAAAATATAATGTTTCTTGTTTGTCAAATGCCATAAAAAATCTTTTTTCGTAAAGTAGAATATTTGCGGGAAAAAAAACTTAAAAATGCAGACAAATACGTTGGAGGCGGCACATATAAAGTCGCATAAGATTTATAAAAAACGCATCTCCATTAATCGCGTGAGATCACAAATCAGCAAATTGAACTTTAAAAAAAATATCTTATTACCCATAGCTGGGGGAAGAGTAATTGAATTCATACCTTTCCCAAGGGTATTAGCGCTATGTGAACTGTAGCTTCGTCAAGGATTTGAACTCGGTGGTAACGAGTTCATTTCCTTCAGCTCTTATCATTACACCACGCACCTTCAACAAATATTCATATTCCAGAATTGGTTTGGTTTGTTAGTTTGCTTGTTTTACGGCATATCAACCTTTTCTGGTCATCTAATTCCGGAACAATTCATTTTCATAAAAGTTTCTATGTTTCAACTTATTGATATCTTTAAATATTCTAATATGGGAGTTTTACCCATCTGCAGTCGGTGCATTCTAACGCCCCAGCCGACAGTGCGGTGAACGGATATAGTCGGTGTATTTTAAAACTAGAACTTGACTGTAAGATGCAGGTTAGTGTCATACCCAGGAACCGCTTATTTTTGGAGGGGTTCTGCCCCTCTATCGCGCGGAGATACGGTCGGTGTATTCTAAAACAAGAACCTAACTCTAAGATGCAGTTTAGCATCTGTTGCAGCCTGCTTATCGAAATAAAGAACACAAGTAGTCCAGGTGACGTTAATCACTTCCGCCTTTTTAGTATTACAACTCCAAAAATGGCCGAAACGGTGCTTCCGTTTCATATTAAAACATTGGCCAAAACGGTACTTCCGTTTCTTATCAACACAATGGCCGAAACGGTGCTTCCGTTTCCTATTAACGAATATACCACACATCATAACCAGAAACCGCTTATTTTCAAAGGGTCTTACCCCTGTACAGTGCGGGGGATACCATCGATGAATTCTAAAACTAGAATTTGGTGCAGTTTAGTGTCATACCAAGTAACCGCTTTTTTAAGTGGTCTTACTCCACTACAGTTATAACACATGTGCTGGAGTACCGTCTCAATGTATGTATGTTATGTATGTATGTTACTAGATGTATGACTTGTATGAGAACGATGCTCCGGCACAGTATTACAGTCGTCGAAACTGCCCGTTCCAACCTCCCGTTCTTATGTTGTCTGTTGATTTACAGGAAGGCTCAAAAAGAGCTGGTTTCGTCCCTTTTACCAACTCGGCTGAAATAAGATTAAATAACCAAAAGCTGTCAACGGATCAACAAAACAATTGAACACAACGCCTTTTTTATGCTTATGTACAACTTATATACATTTATTTTACAAAGGAGCGAGGTGATTTCTTGTCAGCTGATTGGCGATCTACAGCTAGTTTTTGGCTAAGTTATCAATTCTGTACCGAGTGGCAGAGTGTATCGGTAAAGTTTTATCAAGGGCCCAGAGCCATGGCAAGCTCTCTTCTCCGGTCTTCGTTCTGTCCCGGTCTCTCCCGCTGTCTTCTCTCCTCGCTCTTTCTATTCTTCTATTTCTCACGCTCTGACGGTCTGTGATTTATGGGATCCAGACCTCCCCACCCCTAACATATGCCTCTGATTGGTCAGCCACTCGATAACATTGCCTACGTGTCTAAATGGCCTTGTTCCAGCCTAGCTTGTATCTTTCCATTTGGAGTCAAGGCCAACCATTGTTTTATTTATCTAAGTTTTTGAAATTGTTGACGAACTTTTCAAAACTGAATCTTTATTTATTAAATTTATTATTTCATTTTCTGAAATTTAAAATCCGATGATGTATATCAAATTCCATAATTTAAGGAATCTCTTTGTCTAGGTGAAAATTCTTTGCTTAGATGAATTTATATTTTTAATATAAACAATTATTATTATTATTATTGTTATTACTTTTAATTTTAACAAACCACCATAATTAATAATTAGGGTAGTTTTAATTAATTAGTAATTAATTAATAGGTCGCCAATCAACCCATAACACAATAGTGTTACACAGTACAGGGGACACAGTCGTTGTATTCTAAAAAAGAACCTCACTGTAAGATGCATTTTAGTATCGTAATTAGGAAGCGCTTATTTTCGGAGGGGTCTTACCCTTCTGCATTAGAGGGATACAGAGGTTTATTCTAAAACAAAAACCTGACTGTAAAATGCATTTTTTAGGGGGGGGGGGGTCGTAACCCTCTGCAGTTGGGGGGAGGGATAGATTCTGTATATTCTAAGCCTCACCAAACTGTTCGGACTATTTATATACTCAGCAGTTAATCTTTATTTTTGCTCAATTTAAAAAAAAATCTTCTAGTTTTTGTTTGGGGTGGGTGGGATGGGGTGTAATGATTATTTAATTTTGTCAGATTTCTGTCTGAGATTTCCTGTCCCTTTTTGTCAGTCAAATGTCATTCGTTGTTAACAACGTCAGAATTCAAGATGGCCTCGACCAGGGACACTTGTATTGGCTCAGAGCCGAGAGAAGCGATAACGTGATCAAGATATTCAAGAAAGAAAAGAAAAGAAAAGAAAAATGGACGCCAATTTAGAATCACAATTTACCGTTTTTCTGATAAATAAATTCAATTCTGAAAAATATGAGAAAAAGTCCATTGGTCGACCGAATAAGCTGCATTTCTGCTTAAATTAATTACCATCTCGCAAAAATTTTCCTAATTTTTTTCTTTTATATTTTTTTTTTGGGGGGGGGGGGGGGGGGGCAGGTGAACAGACAAAAATTGCAAGTCTGCTTCATTGATGGTATTTGATAATTTCTTGTTACAATTAACATCGAAGCAATTACGAATAATTTTCTAATCGTATAAAAATCAGATTTTCTTCGCTTAATATCTTAACCTTCATCTTAACAAATACAATCATCATTATCGTACCATCATCATGACTATTATGATACGGCTCTGTCGGCTGGGGCGTTAGAATGCACCGACTGCACCTCTGCAGAGGGGTAAGACTCCCCCAATAGGGCTACCTGTTGGCGGTGGGAGGCGACCCGTGATGCTTAAGGATAGAACCCAGGTGGATAAGCAGTTAATGACTTACAATATTCCACTTTGGCCCTATCTTGGGCTAGACGGGCGGTCGGAGAGGCCCCCTCCGATCAAACAGCTGGTCACGTCAAGCCCTAGCACCTATATGATTTTCCCAACCCTATTGCCCTTAAGGCAGCCCTTTTTATCATATGGGTGCTAGAAGGCGGTGACTGCGGGTCTACATGTCCTGGGAATGACGTTAAACTCTATCTGATGGTGAGGTTCCAGTTCTGGAGGTTTGGGTAATATAGAGCGCTCCTTCATCACCATTGCTCCCTGGTCCACTCTGACCCGGAGTGGTAGTACCTGTTAGGGTCTCATCTATGGTTAAATAGAAAAATGTATTTATTAAAAAAATGTATTATCCATTAAGAATTGATTTATTTCAAAACTCTATCGGCATTAAATGACCACTGAGGTTGATATGCCGTAAAAGAAAACAAAACCAAACCAAAGCAAACCAGACAATCATCATAATCGTACCATCATCATGACTATTCTGATACGGCTGGGGCGTTAGAATACACCGACTGCACCTCTGCAGAGGGGTAAGACTCCCTCAATTGCAGTTGGTAGCGACCTGTGATGCTGAAGGATGGGATCCTGGTGGCTGAGCAGTCCTGACATGCAACACTCCACTTTGGCCCTTATTTAGGCTAGACGGGCGGTCGAAGAGACCTTCCCCAAACAATCTTAACAAATACAATAATCATTATCGTACCATCATCATTACTATTATGATACGGCCCTGTCCGCTGGGCGTTAGAATACACCGATTGTACATCTGCAGAGGGGTAAGACTTCCCCAATGGGACTACCTATTGGCTGTTCATTTGCGACCAGTGATGCTTAAGGATGGAGCCAAAGCTGTACTACTCATGCATTGAGTTGGCAACCTTGCAATTCCTAGGCAAATGCTCTACCAATTGAGCTAATCTGGCGCTATAATATCTTATTATAATGGAGAGTGTGTTTTTCTGTCTGTAACCGAAACTATATCACTACTCAAGCCACAATTAACATCACATTATCCATGATTTTATTTTTATTTAAACCTCAATTATTAATAAAACTGTTATAAGCTCCAGCGGCCGAAGCCATCGGACACCCTGGTCGAAACCGGTGTTAGAGGTATTTGTCTCATACCTCACTTGTATGGGCTGGGCACAAGGCCTCGTTTTAACGTGGGCCCACCCACAAGCCGAAGCTCATGGGTGGGAAAGAACAAAAATTGCGTCGATATTATCACCTGACCCGGATTGGTAGTACTTGTTGGGTCCAATCTATAGATTAAATAGAAAAATGTATTTATAAAAAAATTGATTGTCCTTTAAAAATGAATTTATTTCAAAACTTTGTTGGCATTAAATGACCCAGTGAGGTTGATATGCCGTAAAATAAAACAAACCCAACCAAACTATTATGATAACTATTAGTTGTAATAGTAACAGCAGGAATAATTGTTATGGTGAGGTTCCGGTTCTGGAGATCTGGAGAATGTGGAGCATCACTTTATCCCATTGATCCCAGGTCCACTCTGACTTGTGGTCCGATTTATAATATAAGAAAAATACTTATACTTTGTTTTTGTAAATTAGTTTATTTCTTAAGAATGTGATATCAAAAGATTAACGTATTTATTGTTTCATTTTTCATTTAGAGAAATGTTTTAATATTTATAAATGTAAAATAAATACATTTCACTGAAGAATAAAGAAAAGAAAGATTGTATCAAAAAATGTATTGCTAAATATTGCCTAATCTATATGAAAAAGATATTGAAATAATAATAATATAATAATAATAATAATAATAATAATAATAATAATAATAATAATAAACTTGATGAAAATGAAAGCTACAAATAAGGACGGACAATATCATGCAAGCAGAAATCAGGAGACTTCTAGAAACGAAACTTGATCAAAGGAATTAAGATACTCAGGACCATTCTTAAATGACAAAAGAAGAACTCAGTAGTTAATGACCATGCACAAGGCTCTCCACCTAGAGATGATAGAGATAGATTGTATGTGTCAAGAAAGGAAGGGGGAAGAGGTCTTGCCAACATAGAGGAATGCGTAGAAACCACAATCCAACAACTTGAAGATTACACAAGGAAGAGCAAGACAAATTACTTATGTAGTAGAAACGGCAGATGGACAAACAGAAGAACGACAAAGACTAGAAAACAAAATGGGAATTATATGGCGCTTCAAACGACAAATAGATGAGGTTGCACATCAAAAGACTTGGACATGGTTAAGAAAGGGAACCTCAAAAGAGAAACAGAATCACTTATAATTGCTGCACAAAATAATGCCATAAGGACAAACTATATCAAAGCGAAAATTGATAAGACCCAACAAATAGTAATGTAGACTTTGCGGTAATAGAGATGAGACTGTTAACCATATACTCTGCGAATGTAGCAACTAGCACAACGAATACAAAACTAACACGACTGGGTTGGGAAGGTGATCCACTGGGAATTATGCAAGAAATTAAATTTTGACCACACAACAAAATGGTATATGCATAAACCAGAATCTGTTCTTGAGAACGAAACACACAAAATTCTCTGGGACTTTGAAATTAAAACGGATCACCTTATCCCAGCAAGAAGACCAGACCTAGTGTTGATTAACAAAAAAGAAAGAACTTGTCAACTGGTGGATTTTGCAGTGCCAGCGGATCACAGGGTGAAGTTAAAGGAAAATGAAAAAATTGACAAATATCTCGACCTTGCCAGAGAACTGAAAAAGTTATGGAATATGAAAGTGAAAGTTATACAAATTGTAGTTGGTGCACTTGGAACAGTCCCAAAAGCATTAGAAAAGGGTTTGGAAAGTTTGGATATCAGAGGAAGGATTGAAACCATTCAGAACACTGCACTGCTGCAATCTGCCAGAATACTCAGAAGAGTCCTGGAGACCTGAGGAGACTTGCTGTCACTCAGACTCCAGTGAAAGACCATCAGCTAACACTGATGTGAAAACTCAAAAATAATAATAATAATAATAATAAAATAATAATATGGCAAGACCCAACCCTTTTTATTTTATATATGCTAGAGGACAGTGGCTGAGGATCTAAATGTCCTGGGTATGACGTTAAATTTTGTTTGATGTTCAGGTTCTAATTCTGGGGAATGTGGAGTACTACTACTACTAATAATAGTTTATCCATGTGTACATTATTCAAACTATTATTATTTTTATATAACCAAATGAAATGAAATAATAATAGAAAAAATGTAGAAATGTTCTGCACACAAAGAAAATTCGACCTTCATCAGAGTAACTCCTTATTTTTTAAAAATAAAAATTCGTTGAAAGCGGAGAATTTTTGAAATGTCAAAAAAAAAAAAAGAACTTTAAAAAAAATCACATGAACAGTGTGTTTTTATTCTAACCACAGCAATAAGACAAAAAATTGATATGCTGTAAACCAAACCAAACGAAACTATTATGATAACTATTAGTTGTAATAGTAGTAACAGAAACAATAGGAGAACAAGGAGTAGGAGGAGATGTAGTAGGAGAGGAGGAGAGAGTGTTGTCTTGTTGTTATGTTCATCTTTGCTGGTAAGTTAGAAAGATTGAACGGTTAAGAGCTCTTGTGCGGAATGTAAACGTGATTTGTCATCAGAATTTCTGTCTTGTCTTTCTGCAACAAATTGTCCGAGACCTTTGCAAAGAATTGCCCAAAGCCGCCAACTAATCGGACGATTCCAAAGATGACCACTGATTACATCACTTACTTGACCTTTTTCTGCCATTTCATTAAAGAATGAAGGTCACGCTGTCCTGCCTACAAAGAATGGACATTCACCAATAACAATAATAATAATAACAATAATAATAATAATAATAATAATAATAATAATAATAATAATAATAATAATTCCGCACACTTTTCTCTGTTTACTTAAATAACAAGAAGTAGAGGAAGCAGTGAGCGATGCTGATGATTAATATAATTATGAAATTATTAACACATTAGAGACACAATTCAACAATAGCAGCAGCAGCAGCAACAACAACAACACAACAACAACCATATAAAACATCAAGAGCAAAACAAGAACAAGAACAAGAATAATAATAATAATAATAATAATAATAATAATATAATAATAATAAATGACTAGTCGAAAATCCGCGCCCTTTCCTGTTTTTATTAAAAAAACAAGAAGTGGTGGAAGCAATCTTTGATGCTGGTGATGAAGAAAAAGATTAAATTATTGATACATTAGAGATTATTTCTTTACTTAAAAACAACATCAAGACACAACAACAACAACAACAACAACATAACACATAAAACAACAAGAACAACAATAATATCGAGAAGAAGAACAACAACCACACCAACCACAACAACACAACAAACATAAAACATAAACATAAAATCACAAGAACAATATCGAGTAGAAGAAGAGGAGGAATAATAATAATAATAATAATAATAATAATAATAATAATAATAAATGACTAGTCAGAATGAGTAGTCTCTTTACTTAAATAACAAAACATGGATGAAGAAAAGTGCGATGCTGATGATGAGGACAATGATGAAATTATTGATACATTAGACACCATTCTTTTACATAAAAACAGCGACCACCATAATAACAGCAATAGCATCAGCAGCAGTAGCAGTAACAACAGCATAAAACGACACAACAACAACAACAATAATAATAATAATGTAATGATAATAATATGAAAGTCAAAGTGATACCAATTGTATTTGGTGCATTTGGAACGGTCCCAAAAAGATTGGAAAAAAGATTGGAAAATCTGGAAATCAGAGGAAAATTGAGACCATCCAGACTCCTGCACAGCTGCAATCTGCCAGAATACTCAGAAGAGTCCTAGACACATGAGGAGACTAGTTGTCGCTGACTCCAGAGAGATACCATCAGTTAATGCTGGCTTGAAAAACTAATCTGGATATCAGAGGAAAGATTGGGACCATCCAGAATACTGCACTGCTGCAATCTGCTAGAATAGAAGAGTCCTGGAGACCTGAGGATACTTGCTGTCACCCAGACTCCAGTGAAAGACCATCAGCTAACGCTGATGTGAAAACTCAATAATAATAATAATAATAATAATCTTATTATAATGGAGATTGTGTGTTTTTCTGTCTGTAACCGAAATTATATTACTAATCGAGTCACAATTAACATAGTTATTTTCATCACATTCTCCATGATTTTATTTATATTTAAACCTCAATTATTAATAAAATTACTTCACCTTATTATTAGTGTTGTCCATATCTACATACTAATAACATGCAATTGTATTTATATATACAAAAAATAGCGGTTTGCAGTGTGAACGGGAAGGCTAATTTGCATATTGATATCAAAAATGTGATTTTATTAAATATGTGCTTAGTATTATTGATTTCTAACTGTTTGGTTTTATTTTAATGAATATAAGCAAAAATCTCTCCAATGAATCTTAAATGAAATCCATTAACAAGAAAAAATAAGTGTAATTGTATTCTTTATTTCCTAATGTAACTAAATAGTTAAATAAGTAAAATTCAGCAATGAAAGACGGCAGTGATGGAAGAGTAAGTTTCATTTCTATTTTTCTATTATACCCCCACTCTGTTTCAAATCTTTTTATCTTAGACTTTCTAATTTAATACGATATTTCATTACATTAAAACTTAAATACTTGCACCCGGAGGTTGCATATATTTGTTTGTAATAATAATAATAATAATAATAATAATAATAATAATAATAATATCTCTTTATATATGATAATTAGTAAATTTTCAGGGATCGTTTTAGTAAATCTTATCTCTTGATATCAAGGGTCTGATGTTTTGCCTATTTTGCCTCTATCAAGGGTCTCGTGCTTTGTCTATATCTTCTCATTCTCTCCCTTATCCCTTTCAATCTTTATTGCCCATTTTCTATCTTAATGTTATACAAACCTGAATTAGTTTCATATGTGAAAAAGGAATAAGAAATACATAGATATTTTCTATTGTATCCTCTCCTTTATCGTTCTCTTAATCTATTTCTATATAAATTTGTATCTTTCAATCTTTCATTCTATATCTTGCTATCAACCCACTATTTGTCTTTTCTTATATATATTCCTATTACCTTTCTCTATACAGTATCATTCATATCTTATTATAATGGAGATTGTGTGTTTTTCTGTCTGTAACCGAAACTACATTACTACTCAAGTCACAATTCCCTTAGTTATTTACATCACATTCTCCATGATTCTATTTCTATTCAAACCTCAATTAATAATAAAACTGTTTGACATTATTAATACTGTTGGCCTTACCTAAATACTAATAACATGCAATTGTATTTATATATACAACAACATACCAGTTTTCAGTGTAAACGTAAAGCTAATTTGCATATTGATATTAAAAAACCGATTTTAATAAAAATGTGCTTGGTATTATTGATTTCTATTGTTTGGTTTTATCTTAATGAATATGAATAAAAATCTCTTCATAAATCCTAAAATTTTAACAAGAGAAATAACTGTAATTCTAGTCCTTACTTCCTATTTTAACTAAATAGTTAAATTATGAAAATTTAGCCTTGAAAAACGGAAGTGATGAAAGAGTAAGTTTCAGTTGTTCTATTTTCCGATTATACCCCCTCCGTTTCAAATCTTTTTATTTGAATTCTTAATTAGTTTCATTAGCCTTTCTGATTTAATCTAATATTTTATTACATTTAAACTTAAATACTTGCACCCGGAGGGTGCATATATTAGCTAGTAATAATAATAATAATAATAATAATAATAATAATAATATGCTGCACAAAATAATGCCATAAGGACAAACTATATCAAAGCGAAAATTGATAATACCCAACAAAATAGTAAATGTAGACTATGCGGTAATAGAGATGAGACTGTAAACCATGTACTATATGAATGTAGAAAACTAGCTCAATGGGAGTACAAAACTAGACACGACTGGGTTGGTTAGGTGATCCACTGGGAATTATGCAAAACATTAAATTTTGACCATACAACAAAATGGTATATACATAAACCAGAATCTGTTCTTGAGAACGAAACGCATAAAATTGTCTGGGACTTTGAAATAAAAACGGATCACCTTATCCTAGCAAGAAGACCAGATTTAGTGTTGATTAACAAAAAAAGAAAGAACTTGTCAACTGGTGGATTTTGCAGTTCCAGCAGATCACAGGCTGAAGCTAAAAGGAAATGAACAAATCTGTGCATCTGTGCAAGTGACTCTACAGGCCAATTCGTGAGTGACAGTCTTTGGTGCACTGAATGTACACAAAATGTGATGCTTTCTGGAGCTGCTAGCCTTTCTTTCTCTTTCTGACTCTCTTTGCTGTCAAAGCTACTCTCCTCTCTGTCACACCCCTCTCCGTGTCTTGCTTAACGTTGAGGCACCTGGCCGTTCTATTTCTTGCATCTACCTCCCACGTGTTATGAGGATATAACATATTGACACACACACGGGGGAGGTATTATTCCTGGCTGCTGCAATTTGTCTTTCCTTACTGTTATTAGTGTACTCGTCAAGTGCTCGGATTGCCGTAAAACAAAACATATGATTAACCGTTTCGTTTCTGTCTCTACACACCTTAATCTTACTATTTTGTTAAGTGTTCTTGTTAATTAAAACCATGTCTGGTCTTCAATCTGGCATTAGGTGATCCGTCTGTATCTCAAAGTCCATAATAATCTTTTTCGTGTCAATTTCCGCGTGGATTCCGGTTTGTGCATATACAATTTATTAACTTGGTTCAAGTTTACTTTCTGTACAATTCCCAGAGGATCACCTTTCTGAACCAGTTGTGCCTTGTCTTGCACTCCTTTTGTGCTAGTTTGCTGCATCCGCTTATTATATGATTAACCGTTTCGTTTCTGTCACTACACATCTTAAACATACTATTTTGTTATGTCTTAATATTCCACATTGGTAAATTTTTAAGAACCTTTTGTAATTCAATATTAATTCTAAAGCAGAACTACAATTTTATCTTTTATATCAGATTAGAATTATTAAATTATACGTTTATTAACGTTCTAGACTGCAAGATATTTGGTGTAAGCAAGACTTATTGCATAAAAACCAAACGTATTCACCTCACTATTCAGTGTCTGGTTTTAAAAAATCAAAGCATCGAGAAACTTTTGTACTCTCCTAATATTGGATGAACCTTTAATTATAATGAAAATATTTTCTTTTAGTTTTTCATAGAAATCCGAACATTTCAATTGGATGAAATTTAATTTAGAAAGATCAAATAAGTAAGAAATATTCAATTTGAAACCAAATTATGATATTTGAGAAGGAGAGAAGAAGGGCAGAGAGAGAGAGAGAGAGAGAGAGAGAGAGAGAGAGAGAGAGAGAGAGAGAGAGAGAGAGTCCTTTAGGACACCATTTATGATTGCTAGGGACGCTATTATTATCAGGATTGACGTTAGGGCCGCTATGCAAGCTAAGGACTCTATTTGAGATTGATTCTGTTGCCATTAGCTATTACTGGTGTTGGTTGCTAAGGACACCATTTATGGTTGCTAGGGACGCTATTATAACTCAGGATTGACGTTAGGGTCCCTAGCAACCATAAATGGTGTCCTTAGCAACCG
>CM042176.1:56729183-56742229 GCA_023376005.1 Doryteuthis pealeii
AAAAGAAATGTAGATGGATAAAAATGAATTTTATCGATATCACTTTTAATCGATATCACTTACACATGTGTTTCGGTCCGTTTATCAAAAATGTATACGGATTACGCTATTATTATTATTAAAATAATCAGATGAGGTTGAAATAATGAATATAATAATAATAATAATAATAATAATAATAGGAAAATGTAAAAATATTCCGTACACAGAGAGATTTTTTACGACCTTCACCAGAGTGATTTTTTAAATTTTTTTCACTCTGATGATTGTCGTAAAAATCTCTGTGTACGGAATATTTTTACATTTTTCCTATTATTATTATTATTATTATTATTATTATTATTATTATTATTATTATTATTATTATCATCATTTCAACTCCATCTGATTATTTTAATAGTAATAATAATAACGTAAATCCGTATACATTTTGATAAACGGACCGAAACACATGTGTAAGTGATATCGATTAAAAGTGGTATCGATAAAATTCATTTTTATCCATCTACATTTCTTTTCTTTACTCATTTTCTCCTCATATATATATATATATATATATATATATATATATATATATATATATTATATATATATATATGTACATTTTTTGGTGTACAGAATTTTATTAGTGCTTTAAAAAGACCTCCTAAAAGATTCATTGTATGAAAAGAAAAAAAATAATTGTTTGTATTTTACAATAGAAGGGGGTGGTAAAAAGAAAAAAAACAGTTGCATGCTGACTAGTTTCGATCCTCGCTCAACAGAGCTAAATATCGAGGATAATAGATAAAACCGGTAAATGGGACGAGTAAGAAAATAAAAAGAAAAGAAAAGAAACAATTTCTTTTCTCCTAAAAGGGGGGGGGGAGAAAGAAGACCTTATAGATTGATAATATTCAAACCAAGTAAGCCCTCTCTTAGTTTACAAAGAACAGGCTTACTTGGTCAGAATATACAATGTTTCTAAAATCTTGAGGTGGTAAAAAGAGTGTGACTTGCTCTCAACTGAGAACCAGTCAACACTAAATGAGTTGGCGCAATTACAGTTATTTATAAGGAGATCGAATTTTATGCGATACATGCGTTGTAAGTGCCTTCAAGTAAAAAAAAAATTAATATATACTTTATTCAGCAACGTTTCTAAAAATAAACAAACATCCAAAAATCTTATTCACTTCGCCGAAGGGCATACGGTCTGTTTGTTATTATTCTCCCAATAACACCCCCTTACCTATTATGGTAGAGGCGTGTAAGTATCACTTGACAAGCTTAATTTCGCTAGGATGGTTAGCTGTGTACTGTGGCCGAGGCGATAAAAGTGTTTCACTAGTGTTTCACTGTGTCTGCTGAAGTCCCGGTTTCGATTTCTGTCGGAGGGAAATCGTTAGTATATACCGCTGATGAGACTTAATAAAGTCGAAACAGTCTGTACGGTATTCTACACACCGAGCGATCCTTTGCCGGGATTACACTTGTCAAGTTCATTTTCTATAAGAAAAAGTATCGAATTTTATGCGATACATGCGTTGTAAGTGCCTTCAAGTAAAAAAAAATTTAATATATAATATATATATATATATATATATATATATATATATATACCAAACTTGTTGGTAAAATCCTCGCGGTGAGAAAAAAACCCAGCAAATAGTTTGATTGTAAAAATATACTACCAAACATCTCTCTCTTCTTCTTCTCTCTCTCTTTTTCTCTCTTCTTCTCACTCTCTCTTCTCTCTCTTCTCTCTCTCTCTCTCTCTCTCTTCTCTCTCTCCCCCCCCCGTTTATGTGCCCGATGTTGAAGGAGAATATAACAATAATACAATGCAAAAGAATCGAGCGAGTGACAACTCGTAACTCGGAAAACTCGTAAGTTGAGTCACTCGTAAGTCAAGGTATCGTTGCTGTAAAGGTTTTTTTTTAAATTAACAGTAGGAAAAATTTTATCATGTGATAAATGATTTTAAAAAAAGAGAAATATCCATGAAAACTGATGATAAAAATATAAAAATACCCAATTTAATTTTTTAAAATATTGGTTAACAAAATAATCGTAAAAGAATTCCTTAAGCTCAAAGACATGAACAATGTTTCTGTCTTTGAATTTAAGGAATGGAAATTGCACCTGCATTTTTGCTAATTTATGTTTTATTTCTTCAATTTTAACTCTCGGCAGGTGAAAATGTGGAAATAATTTCAATCTTAAAAAATAACAAAATAATTATTTCTCTGAATTTTTCAGATGAGGTTTAATAATTAGTATGATTTGGATTATTCGGACTATTGTCCTCATCTTTATTATTAACTATACTATTTTTCTTAATTTTTTTAGATGAGGCTTGATAATTTGTATTGTTTGGATCATTCGGACTATTGTCCTCATCTTTATTGTTATCTACACTATTTCTCTGAATTGTTTAGATGAGGCTTGATAATTAGTATAATTTGGATTATTCGGACTATTGTCCTCATCTTTATTGTTATCTACCCTATTTCTCTGAATTTTTCAGATGAGGTTTGATAATTAGTATAATTTGGATTATTCGGACTATTGTCCTTATCTTTATTGTTATCTACCCTATTTCTCTGAATTTTTCAGATGAGGTTTGATAATTAGTATAATTTGGATTATTCGGACTATTGTCCTCATCTTTATTGTTATCTACCCTATTTCTCTGAATTTTTCAGATGAGGTTTGATAATTAGTATAATTTGGATTATTCGGACTATTGTCCTCATCTTTATTGTTATCTACCCTATTTCTCTGAATTTTTCAGATGAGGTTTGATAATTAGTATAATTTGGATTATTCGGACTATTGTCCTCATCTTTATTATTATCTATATTATTTTTCTTAATTTTTTTAAGATGAGGCTTGATAATTTGTATTAATTGGATTATTCAGACTATTGTCGTCATCTTTATTATTATCTACACTATTTCTCTGAATTTTTGAGACGCGGCTTGATAATTTATATAATTTGGATTATTTAGACTATTATCCTCATCTTTATTGTTATCTACACTATTTCTCTGAATTTTTTAGATGAGACTTGACAATTAGTATTATTTGGATTATTCGGACTATTGTCCTCATCTTTATTGTTATCTGTCCAATTGGACACATAGCGTAGTGGGTGAAGGTGTTGGATTAAGACAGTTCTAAGTGACAGTTATCTCTACGCTGCACGTTCAATCCTGGTCAAGAGCGACAGTAACATCGAATGATAATTGACACAGCTTAACACTTGTATCCCAGCTATGGTTATCGGAATGAGAACAGGCTACCCCCGTGGATTGAATAAAGGGTTCGGTTCAAAGTCTCCCGATTACGACAAGAAGGTTCCCGATTACGAAAAGAAAGTTCCCGAGTTCGAAAAGAAGGTTCCCAAGTCCGTTAAGAAATACCTGAAGAAGGCCGGAGGGCATATCGGCCGAAACGTTGTACAGATAACAATGAAGATTATCGTTGAAAAAAGAACAGATGTGTTTTAACAAGATTATGCCATATGCTCTTTAGATGGAAAGCCTGTGAAATTAATAGACCTCGGTAGCAATATCTCATCTACTGAAAGTGATATCAACATAAGCATAAGGAGAACAAGGAGTACTATTGACAGGTGATCAACCTTATAAAAATCTGATCTCTCCGATAAAATGAAACTGAAATTTTTTCTAACTTTTTCCGTATCAGAATAAAAAAAGTTTTTGTCTCAAAACATTGTATTTTGTAATGTTATCATCATAATCTTCTAGCCATGAATACGAAGGCTTCACGCAGATTCTAATTTAAAAGTTATTTGTATCCACCATACAGAACTTTATATGAGGGACTTTGTCTTATGCAAGAATGTGAATAGGTGTTTTTTACTAATCTGGGTGTGTTGAATTCAAATTTATAAACAGTTTTGCTCTATCACCTCTAGTTTTCTGTCTTTTAAATAGTCTCATTTTAGTATATACAGAGTATATACATGTTTATTTCAACAGTTGCAGCAGCTTATTACAGATAAAACAGGATAGATAAAGAACATTAACGGAATAGATATACTTGGATGACACAATGTACAAAATTCATAGTACCGCAGACAGTTAGAAATGTGTTTTCTTAGATGATCTGCTGACTGCCAGTGCATTACTGGCTGTTGATTGAGACGTATTGGCTACGCTTAACTGCCAAAATCCGTCTTGACATATAGCTACATATATAATGTAATGCTATCACTTACATTTATTGCATAATAACTAAAAAAGAAGACATAAGTCACACAATATTCGAAATTAACCCTAAATGCATATACGCCTTTATGTACAGTATGTGTACAAAATGTACAGTATGCATATCTAAAAAAAACTAGAGGTGATGAGTAAAAACGGATTTTAAATCTGAATTCAGCACCCCCAAATTAGGTTAAAACAGCTATTTTTGTGCTTGCCTCAATTTCTTTGTAAACTAGTATTATCTGCATTCTTGTTTTATGGAAGCCGAGCTCATTGTGGATGATTTGATAGGCAGAACCATGACTAATCTGCAGAGAATAAGATACTTATGATCCTAAATCGCCGGTTCACCATAACCATTTCTCAAGCTTGCTGAATGTTCTCATCAGTGGTGGAGGTTGACAAATGTCCTCCTCCCTCTTCATGGGTCAGGCTTGTTTGGACACTTTTAAACTTCTTTATTCACACATATACACTTTTGGAGGCTTTCAGTACGGGGACAGTGCACTACTAAGTGCACTGTCCCCGTATTGTACTGAAAGCCTCCAATGAATTTCATCCCCTGACACTCCTGTTGCATACCTCTTTCTTTACTTCTATTCTTCTATTCTTCTTCTGACGTCTTTTCTATCTTACGTCTTCTTCTAGTGTCTGGACTTCGTCTTGGTGGTCGGTCGCACATAACTCATTTCTTCTTCTAGATCAGTCTTGTTACCAAGACTTTCATCAACCACAAAACCGTGTTATTTTCCTCAGCTTTTATTTCCTTAACTAAACATTTCATGTAACTAAACATAGCGCGCGTATGCAGGTTAGTCCCAGCTAAGCAGACATATCTTATCTGCCTGACGTTCAAGCTGAAACTGAAGACCCAACCAGGTCCCACGGGACTTCACGTATTTCGCGGGGTTTCTGTAATATTCCATGGAAAGTCCCGTCCGTGATATGAAAAGGGGCCATCCCTTTAGAAATACAGGGGATTGACAATAATCTTATGCAACTGCATAGATTATGTAACACTCCTTCCAACCAGAAAACATCAGGTCAGTGCTCTTTGTTCTTCCTTAGTCTGTACTTCTTGAGGAGCGGCCATGTTTACACTGTAAAGACAGCAAGCAAATGCTATAAAAATCAAACTATACTTCAGGTACAAATAATGTTCAGTAAATGTGAAATAATAATAGAAAAAAATGTTTGTCATAGATGCAGTGCCACATCGGGATAGATGTTAGAAATAATCAATGAATTAAAATTCGTTCACTTTAAGACTTTTGCGGTAGAATTTTTGTATTTCTTGGACAAAAATACTTTTATAAACCAATTTCTAGGAGTAGGCAAGCTCTACACCTCATTTCAAAGACAAAAATAGGTTACAAAATGTCGCCATTTTTTGCTCCCACCATCCAAATTTGGAGAGTTAAAAATCGACATAACTACGCCAATTTTTGAAATTCGAAGTTCAACTTTCGGGGATTGTCTAAATTTAACATAATCCACATCAGAACAAATTTCACAAAAATTTAAGTGGGTGGGTGACATGGCCTGGATGATTTGACATGTAATTGCTCCTCTTTGATAAAACGAAACTGAAATTCTTCCAAACAGATTCCATATACCTTTAAAATGAAAAGCCTGTGAAATTAACATACCTTGGTAGCAATATCCCATCTACTGAAAGTGATATCAACATAAGCATAGGTAAATCATGGAGTGCTATTGACAGGTGATCTACCCTATAAAAAACAGATCTCTCTGATAAAAATGAAACTGAAATTTTTCCAAAAAGATTCCATATCTTCTTTAAATGAAAAGCCTGTGAAAATAGTAGACCTCGGAAGCAATATCTCATCTACTGAAAGTCATATAAAATGAAACTGACATCTTTCTAAACAGTTTCCGCGTCAGATTTAAAAAAAAAACAGTTTTAGAAAGGAGAAAAGGAGAAAAAAATGAACAACACGTAAAAAAAAAGAAAAAAATATATATAACGATCGAAAAATATTCGATGAGAAAGAGGCAAATGAACAGAAAGGGGGCGGGAGGGGTAGGATGAAGAGAATGTGAATGAAATTGAGATTTAAGTAGCCTGAAAAATGAAAAAGTTTTTGCCGATTACTAAGAAACAGAAAAAAGATGTTGACAATAATATTTGGTTTGAGGTGGGTGTGAAAAAAACATTAGTGAATAATAGGAATAGAAATTTGGACAATTCTTGAGAGAAATTCTTTGAAATAAGATTAAGTATCATTGGCGTTGGCATTAAATATTGGAATCAATCGGGTCTGAGAGTGAGAAAAAAGGAACGGAACAGAAAAGAAATCTTATAGTTTATGACGTGGATAAATAAATGAATGAATAAAGAAAGAACGAAAGAAAGACGGGAAGAAAGAAGAAAGAAAGAAAGAAAGAATGAAGGAAAAAAGAAAAAAGAAAGAATAAAGGAAAGAAAGAAGGAATCAATCGGGTCTGAGAGAGAGAAAAAGGAACGGAGAAAATCTTACAGAATTTGATGAGGAGAAATGGATAAGTAAGTAAATAAATAGATAAAAAGAGAGAGAAGGAAAAAAGAAGAGATTGAATGAAGGAAAGAAACAAGAAAGAAGGTAGGAAATAAAGAATGAAGTAAAGAAAGAAATAATGAAAGAAAGAAAGAAAGAAAGAAAGAATGAAAGACAGACGGAAAGAAAAAAAGAAAGAAAGAAGGAAAAAAGAAGGAAAAAAGAAAGAAAGAAAGAAGAAAAGAAAGAAAGAATGAATGAATGAAGGAAAGAAACAAATAAAGAAGGAAGGAAGGAAATAAAGAATGAAGGAAAGAAAGAACTAATGAAAGAAAGAAAGAAAGACATACGGAAAGATAGAAAGAAAGAAGGAAGGAAAACAGAAAGAAAGAAGGAAGGAAGAAAGAATGAAGGAAAGAAGAAACAAATAAAGAAGGAAGGAAGGAAATAAAGAATGAAGGAAAGAAAGAACTAATGAAAGAAAGAAAGAGACATACGGAAAGAAAGAAAGAAAGAAGGAAGGAAAACAGAAAGAAAGAAGGAAGGAAAGAAAGAATGAAGGAATGAAGGAAAGAAGAAAGAAAGAAAGAAGGAAATAAAGAATGAAGGAAAGAAAGAACTAATGAAAGAAAGAACGAAAGAAAGAAAGAAGGAAAGACAGAAATACTAAAGAAGATAAGAAGAAAGGGAAAAAAGGAAGAAAAGAAAAAGAAAAAGAAAAAGAAGACGCAATAAAGTTCAAATTAAAAAAAGAAAGTACGGTTCGAAACAGAAAGAAAGAAATACGAAAGAGAATGATGAAAAAAGAGAGCAATAAAGAAAAGAACAAAGACAATAAAAAATGATAGATAGAAAATCCGAATTAGCGAAGAATGTATGGATCGAGAGAAGGAAGGAGGAATGAATAACAGAAAGAAAGATAAAACAAAGGAAAAATAATGATAATAAACAATCATGTATATGGCTAAAAAATGAAAGAAAAAAAAGAAGAAGAAAGAAAAGAAGAAAGAAAAGAAGAAAGAAAAATGATTAAGACAGAAAAACAGAAAAATCATCAAAAAATCATCAAAGATGAAAAAAAAGAATGTAAAAAAAAAAGAAACAGAGAAAAAGAGAAAAAAGAACGAAAGAAAAAGAAAAAAGAAATGAAAAAGAAAAATATAAAAGAAAGAAATAATAAAAAAGAAGAAGAAAGTAAAAAAGCAAAACAAAAAGGAAAGAAGAAAGAAAATAAATAACAATATAAATGGCCAAAAATGAAAGAAAATTAAAATGAAGAAAGACAGAAATAGAAGAAGAAAAAAATATGAAAACTCCAAAGAAAAGGAATTGACAAAGAATGTAAAAAGAGTCAGAGAAAGAAAAAGAGAAAAAAGAATACAAGAGAAAGAAAGAGAAAGAAAGAAAAGAAAAAAGAAAGAAAGATGGAAAAAGAGAAAGAAAGTAAAAAAAAATAATCGGAGAAGAAAGAAAAAAGAAAGTGTAAAAGAAGAAGAAGAAAGAAATGAAAAATAAAAGAAAACACAAAGAAAAATAAAAAAGAAAAAGAAAGAATAAAAAGCAAAAAAAACAACACAATGGGAGAAGAAGGAAGTGAAAAGAAAAGTAGAAGAATTAAATAAAAATAAGCATGAAAAAAAGAAAGAAAAAGAAAGAAAAAGAAAGAAAAAGCAAGAAATGAAAATAAATACAAAGGGAGAAATAGAAAGAAAAATAAGAAGAATGAAAAAAAAATAAGAAAGAAACAAAACTAAAAACAAACAAAAAACAATGGTTCAAGAAGAAAGGAAGAAGAAAAAAAGCATGAAATAAAAAATAAGAATAAAAAAAGAAAGGAAAAGAAAGAAAAAAACAAATAAATAAAATGAATAAATACAAAGGGAGAAAATAGAAAGAAAAGAAGAATGAAAGAAAAAATAAGAAGGAAAGAAAAAATAAGAAGGAAAAGAATGTTGAAAGATAAATATAGCAAAGAACAAGTGGAAAATTAAAATTAATGAAAAAAGAAAGAAAATAGGAAAGAAAAACGAAAAAGAAGAAGAATAAAATAAAAAAATGAGAAAGAAAGAAAAACAAACAAAAAACAATGGGAGAAGAAAAAAAGAGAAAAAGAATGAAATAAAAGATAAGAATGAAAAATGAAAAAAAAAAAAAAAGGAAAAACAAAGGAAAAAACCAAAAATTAAAACAAATGGAGAAATAGAAAGAAAAGAAAAATGGAAAAGAAGAAGAATGAAAGAAAAAATAAGAAAGAAAGAAAACAAAAAACAAACAAAAAACAATGGTTGAAGAATGTGGATTTACGTAAATAAAGAAAGAACGAAAAATATAGCAAAGTTTCAATGTCAAAATTTTATGAAAAAAGAAAGAAAATAGGAAAGAAAAACGGAAAAGACGAAGAATGAAAGAAAAAGAAATGTCAAAATTAATGAAAAAAGAAAGAAAATAGGAAAGAAAAATGGAAAAGAAGAAGAATGAAAGAAACAACTAAGAAAAAAAAAAACAAAAAACAATGGGGGAAGAAGAAAGAAAGAAGAAAAATGAAAAAGAAGAATGGCAGAAAAAAATAAGAAAGAAAACAACAAATTGGAGAAGAAGAAAGAAAGAAGAAGGAAAGAAAAAGAAAAAGAAAAAGAAGGAAATAATATCGTGTGAGAAATGTGGATTTACATAAATAAAAAACGAACGAAAAATAAATAAAGAACAAAAAACAAGTTGAATGTCAAAATTAATGAAAAAAAGAAAGAAAATAGGAAAGAAAAACGGAAAGAAGAAGAAGAATGAAAGAAAAAAAGAAAGAAAACAAAAATAAAACAATGGGGGAAGAAGAAAGAAAGATGAAAAAGAAAATAAAGAAGAATGAAAGAAAAAAAAAGAAAGAAACAAAACAACTGGAGAGAAGAATGAAAGAAAAAAAGAAAGAAAAGAAAAACAATGGGTGAAGAAAAAAGAAGAAGAAAAAGAAAATAAAGAAGAATGAAAGAAAAATCAATGAATAAAACAAAAACAAATTGGAGAAGAAGAAAGAAAGAAGAAAGAAAGACAACAAAAACAATTTGAAGAAGAAAGAAAGGAGAATGAAAGAAAAAGAAAAAGAAAGAGAAGAAAATCATATCGTGTGAGAAATGTGGATTTACGTAAATAAAGAACGAACGAAAAATAAAGAAAACAAAAAACAAGTTGAATGTCAAAATTAATGAAAAAAAAACTGCTGGAAAAATTCGAAAAGTGTTTTACTTTTCTCCATTGAGATGTTTTTTTGTTTTTTTCATTTTTTCTTCTTTTTTATCAACGCTGCGATCTTCTTGGAGTTAATCTTGTAATTCTGGCGTCGAAATAATAAAATGGTTCTTTTGGCAGTTGAGAAAAATTCATTGCGACTCAAAGCGAATTCTTCACCGCCGCACCTGCTGAGCCAATGAAATCCGATTAAGGTAGGTCGATCAACGTGCAATTTCTCTTGACAGACCTTCCGACAGAAATGGCGGAATCCTGGGCGATCAGCTCAAAGCAGAAAAGAATATGGTTAAAGAAAGAGGGGGAGAGAGAGAGAGAGAGAGAGAGAGAGAGAGAGAGAGAGAGAGAGAGAGAGAAGAAGAAGAAGAAGAAGAAGAAGAAGAAGAAGAAGTGAACATTAAAACATCTAGAAAGGCATATCAGTTTGTGTGCTATAGAATATCATTGTCGATCAGCTAAAAGCAGAAAAATATGGTGAGAGAGAGAGAGACAGAGACAGAGACAGAAAGAGAGAGAAAGAGAGAGAGAGAGAGAGAGAAGAAGAAGAAGAAGAAGAAGAAGAAGAAGAAGAAGAAGAAGAAGAAGAAGAACATCTGGAGAAGCATATCGGTTTGTGTGCTATATAATGTCTACCTAAATACACATTTAATTTTTTTTTGCCCATAAACTCATTCGAATATGAGACTTTTGTTAAAAAACCGTTATCTTCAGCCAAATTGATGGAGGGATAATTTAAAAACTTATCAACTTTTCTTTTGAACAACTTACGAAGGAGACGAAGCAAAACGAGAAAAATGTAAACGTACGTCAAGATGGAAAAATCTGTGTGTGTGTGTGTTGTGTGTGTGTGTGCTGTTTTTTTTACGACATTTCGACTCTGTTCGGGTCATTTGATATCGAATCAAGTCATTTGGATAAACAAAGGACTTGAGCAGATGCTTCAGTAGTCACTCATCTAACTAGTGAACAGGATCATCGCTTCTTAACTAGCGGGAAGCGGTGATTTCAGCGTGACATGACCGTAATCTCTCTCTCTCTCTCTCTCTCTCTCTCTCTCTCTCTCAGTCTATGTATTTATGTGTGTGGGCCTATCAGTCTTTTCTAAGTCTCTTCCCCTCTTTCTTTATTTCTCTCTTGTAAGGTTTTTAAGGGCCATTCTTGGCCAGTTGAAATAGGGCTTAAAGAAAGTCCGATGTGATCCTTTGAGGATCCTTTGGTAACCATAAAAGTCCTATCCTGCGTATTGGTAAATGTCCAGTGATTTAATCCTATGTCCGTCGTCAATGAATGTCACAGTAATTATAACCAGTAGGGTTGACTAAGTATTGTATCAGCCTCAGAGTACTGCCAGTGATTGGCCAAGGAATAGATCACATGATCTCGCCTAGTGTATAAGTAAGACCGGGGATCTAGCACACACCTTATATATTAAAAAAAATTTAGGAGTGCGTGTTGTAATAGTTAAAGTCATGGGAAATAAGCTCGTCGCCGCGAGTTCAAATCCTAGACGTGAGAATTGCATTTCAATTAGCGCTAATACCCTTGGAAAAGGTATGGATCCTACTCTCCCTCCAGCTATGGGTAAATAGTAGGGCAGACCGGGCTCTTTAACCTTGGTTAGGCAACCAGTCTAGGAGAAGGAAAACTCTGAATTCAAACCTGTTAAACTCCGCTTAAGAAATTGACCTTGTGTCACATCCTGCTCATGCGGAGGGGTTGGTAAATATATATATACTAAAAAATCTCAACATCTCTCTCTCTCTCTTGTTGATAAACAAAAGACTTGAGCAGATGATTCAGTAGTCACTCATCTAACTAGTGAACAGGATCATCGCTTCTTAACTAGCGGGAAGCGGTGATTTCAGCGTGACATGAACCGTAATCTCTCTCTCTCCCTCCCCCACACACACATACACACCACACACACACAAACACACACACACACACACACACACAACCACACACTCTAGCTAGTTATCCATTTCTCCAATCTATGTATTTATGTGTGTGTGACTATCAGTCTTTTCTAAGTCTCTTCCCTCTTTCTTCATTCTCTCTCTCTCTTCCATCTCTCTCTCTCTCTCTCTCTCTCTCTCTCTATCTATCTATCTATCTCTCTGTAGGTGCATGTGGGTGTGTACATAATTCTTAATATTTGGAAGGGAACAAAATAACCTAGATATATGTCAATAAATTAATATAGATCGAGGAAAGAAATTATCAGTTTACTTAAGAGAAAGAAAAATAAATAGACTGTGATACAGAAATAAGTAGGGATATATATATATATATATAATATATATATATATAGAGAGAGAGAGAGAGAGAGAGAGAGAGATGAGAGGTATCCAAAACTTGGTAGTAAGGGATGATTCTATATGTGATTTCTAAGATACACTGTATTATTATTGTATGATCCAGTATGTCTAAATACAGTGAATCTTTTAATCACTATAGAGAGCTCAATGTATAATAATCTTTTTAGATTATATACAGAGCAATATTTATCTTTGAAAGGAAGGAAAAACTCAACACCGTAATTCCATAATAAATTTATTTCGACCAAAATTGGGGCCTTTATTATGTAATAACGGTGTTGAGTTTTTCCTTCCTTTCAAAGACATATATATATATATATATATATATATATATATATATATGTGTGTGTGTGTGTGTATGTGTGTGTGTTTGTGTGTAGTGAGAAAGAGAGAGAGAGAGAGAAAGAGAGAGAGAGAGAGGAGAGAGAGAGAGAGGGGGACAGACAGACAGACAGACAGAGATGAATAGAGAGGTGAAGATACTTAGAAAAGACTGATAAGCCCACACACATAAATATATAGATTGGATAGATAGATAAATAGATAGCTAGATAGTGTGTGTGTGTGCGTGTGTGTGTGTGTGTGTGTGTGTGAGAGAGAGAGAGAGAGAGTGAGTGAGTGAGTGAAATTATTAATTAATTAATTTTCAAAAATTAGGTACGACTTCAATTAAGCACATATTCTCCCAAAAATTGTCGGCTAAAAAAAAAGCCATATCATAAACAAATTGCTTGTGGTATTTACTTCATCTCTCTTCAACAACAACAACGGAT
>CM042176.1:56742329-56749829 GCA_023376005.1 Doryteuthis pealeii
GTACCATAATTCTCTATTAAAACATTATAAACAGAATGAGGAAAACGAAAACAATCCGTCATTTCAAGAGAACGTAAAGATGGATAAATAAATAATGTCTGTGGTGTAATTGAATGGTTGGATATATTCCAAATATTCAAAGGGTCCTTTACTTGGTAATTTTAGCGTAACACAATAAATTTGACGACAATGGGACGTTTTAATTAAATCTAAATCTACGAAGGGATAATGTAGCGTCTCCAAAATATTTAGATATCATAGAAACGTTTATTGCTTATTATCAATAATGTTTACATAATTTTACCTTTATCTATTTTTAGCCCATAGTCGCCCAATTTTGCCGTCAGTTTATTATTGTAGACATTGTCGGCAATTATGTGTGCCCACATCCATAACACCAGCTCACATCATCTCGGTAAGGATGCTTTTGTTGCTGTAAACTCGCTTACATCAATTCTGACGTTTTTGACATCCAGCACGAGTCGCATACAGTTTTTTCCGTTTAATTGCGATGAATTTCGATCGGTTTTAAATGTCATATTGCCTTGAAAAAACCACAATAAACTACACAAATTGGATATATTACACCAAGAAGGAGGGCCCGAAAAAATTAGAACGGATCGACGAAAGACTGGTCAGACAGAATTGTCTGTCAATCAACGAAAACCTGTATATATATAATATTAATATATATAATATATATATATTATATATAATACAGTTTTCGTTGAATTGAAACAGACAATTCCTGTCTGACAAGTCTTTCATGATCCGTTCTAATTTCGGGCCATCGCTTCTGGTGTCAGGGTGGAAACTGGTATTACGCAGTCCACCGAATGTTTCAACACTAGCGCTTTCGGCAATACATTTTGCCATCCTCAGGTGGAAACGATGAATAGTTTTCATGTCTCGTTTTTTAACGAGAACGAGTAGAAGCAAGGAAATTAGTGGAGTAATATCAATTGTAGGGGGAGCTTTTTGGAATTGTAGTAGTTTGAACAATGCAGTGTGATTTTTTTGGAGGGGGCACCAGGGTGTTGATAAGGGGGCGGGGTAAACGAGACATGAAAACTATTTTCCATCGTTCCCACCTGAGGATGGCAAGTGTATTGCGGAAACACTAGTGACGAACATTCGTGGACTGGGATACCAGTCCCGCCCTGACACCAGAAGATGGCCCGAAGATTGCGAAAGAGGCAATGAAGACTTGTCAGACAGGAATGGTCTGTTCAATTCAACAAACCTGTATATATATATATATATATATATATTAATATATATTATAATACTATATATAGAGAGAGAGAGAAGAGAGAGAGAGAAGAGAGAGAAGAGAAAAGAGGAGATAGATAGAACAGAAGATAGACAGACAGACAAAAGACGAGAGAGGACGAGACAGAAGAGAGGTGGAAAGAGGGAAAAGAGAGAGATTCATTGGAACCGTGCTATACAGACGACATGATGATGATGATGAATAATAATGATGATGATGTCAATATATATATATTATATATATATAATATATATATATATATATATATATATAAGAAATTCTTTAAAAAATCTTGGGTTTTTAATTTGCGTAATCTCATAAGTAAAAAGAAACTTTTTTTCTGGTTTCCAACTTTTAACGTTTCAAAACATAATTTGATATTTCCAAATTTGCCAACGAAAAATTTCTAATCAAATTTCCAGTTGTGAAAGGAAATATCCATTTATCGTTCCGTTTCTTCACAAAAGAAAAGACGAAATGGTGGTTCGCAGTTATGAGCAATAAAATCTAGGCTAATTTTTCTAAGGATGCTGAACACACACAAACACCCACACCCACACACACTCACACACACACACACACACACACCACACACACACACACACACTCTCTCTCGCTCGCTCTCTCCACACACACACACCACCACACACACACACACACACATATATATATAATATATATATATATAGTTGAATAAATTACAATCTATAACATATACATAAATATATAACTAAGTGCAAAACACATACACGCACACAGTCACACACACACACACAAACCATATATATATATATAATATATATATAGTATATATATAATAACACATAAACAATACATATACATATATATATATAATATATTATTATAATATATATATATAATATATTGCATATATATATTACATATGTATATGCATATACATTTTTACGTTAATAAAAATAAATAGACAGTAATACAGTATATATATTGATGTAGTATACATATATATACACACACGATACATATAAATATATATATACATATACATATATGTTTAGGAAATGGAGGGGTGGACAACGGAAATGCAACAACATCATACACACATATATATATGTATACATATTCATACATACAGTATATATATGTGTAACATATACATAAATATTATGGCATAATATGCAATGTAACATATAACGTTATTATATATATATACATGGTACATACAATTACATATATATTATATATATATACACCTATATATATATATATATATATATATTTATATATTAATATGCCATTACATATGAATACAGTATACATAATGTATTAAAAAAAGGGAGGGGTTGACAAACGCAAAAAAAATATACATAGCATGTACACACAAAACACAACACATATATAATAATATATATATATATATATATATATATATATATTTACATAATATAGATAGTATATATATTATATTGATATATATATACATACATAACTCACACATACATGCACACATACAAACAAAACATACGCCTACACCACACACAAAAACAACGACACGAACACGCACAACAAAACACAAACACACACACACACACAACACACACACACACACACACATATATATATAATATATATATATATGATATATATAATATATATATATATATATTCACAGTGAAAAAAGCTGTTCAAGAATTAGCATTTATTACGAAATTGCATTTGTGATTACAATGTATTTACCCGGTTGCACAACCCATGTATGATATATATATATATATATATATATAATATTATATATATATAAGTATATATGTGCATATACATATACATATACACATACTCACCACAAATATATATATACATATATATATATGCTTTACAAGAGAAAGCGTTCAAGAATAACCTTGATAGCAATTGCACCGCCATACTCGTTCAACGACAAGTATTAATTATGCATATACATGTATATACATACTCACACACACGCAACACACAACACACACACCACAACAGATTATATATAATATACATATATACATATGTAATTCTCCAAAATTTCTACCGTATCATATATATATATATTATATATATATATATATATATATATACATATAATAATATGTATACTATATATGTTATATATATCTATGTGGATATATATAATAATTGAGACTGTTGTGTACGTGCTGTGTGTGACTATGTGACAGATAGAGGGAGAGTATGTATATACATGTAGTATGCTATATTATATATACGTTGTGTGTAAGCGGGTTGGTGACATTGTGCTTCTGAAATGCAGTTGCGAATGATTTGGTAATTCTTTAACAGTCTTTCACCGTTATTCACACACACCTATATATATAATATATATATTTATATATATAATTATATATATATATACATATATATATGTGTGTGTGTGTGTGTGTTGATTTTATGTCTGTTGTGTGTGTCTGTGTGTGTGTGTGTGATTTCTTAGGAATACAGTGATAGAAAACCTGTTGAAGATATTAGCCCCGCATTACGCATTTGCATTTGAGAGCACAATGTACAAGCCGTTTTTACCCAGAAAGCGATGGGAAGTAAGCACATAAACGTCTCTGCTGAGGGAAACCGTGCATGGATTCTTCAGTTGCGTCGAATTTCTTTTCAAAAAAAAGAAAATTATAAAAGAAAATTCAGGTGATTTTATCGTGAATATATTTTGCATTTCTTCCATTCTTTTTCTAATTAAACATTAATATCAATTATTTTTCAAGCTTCTAATCTCTCTCTTCAAAGAATGGATACGTGTGTCGTATTAAAGGGTAATTCTTGATGCTTCACTTGCTTCAGCTTGTAACTCTCTCAGTCTCTGTCTCTGTCCTCGTGGTTCCTCTTAGCTCTTTCTGACTATATATCTTCGTTTGCCTGCCCTGCCTGCCTGCCTATCTATCTATCTATCTATCTATTCTATCTATCTATCTATCTGTTTATCTAACTATTATCTCAGTGTATTCATTATAATATATATATTATGAATACTATACTTATATATATCATATATATATTATATATATATATATATCAGTTTTTCATATATATATCATATATATGTTTACACGCGTTTAATTTTCTCTCCTCTCTCTCTCTCTCTCTCTCTCTCTCTCTCTCTCTTCACTCTCTGTCTTACCTTTTTTTCTGTGTCTGGTTCCTCTTAGATCTTCCCGTGGGCTATATATCTTCGTTTGCCTGCCTATCTATCTATCTATGCTATCTATTAATCTACCTGATTATCGTAACTACTATGATCTCAGTCTATCATATTCTATCTATCTATCTATCTATCTATCTAAATCTATATACTATAGTATAATATATTATTGTTTTTTCATATATAAATAAATATATATATATGTATACCCGCGTTTACTCTCTCTCTCCTCTTTCTCTCTTCTCTCTCTCTCTCTCTCTCTCTCTCTCTCTTTTTCTCTCTCTCTCTTTCTTTCTGTTCTCTGGTTCGCTCTTAAGCACTTCTGGCTATATCATCTCGTTTGCTTGCCGCTATCTATCTATCTATCTATCTATCTATCTATCTATCTATCTAATCTATCTATCGTATTCTATCTATTTATATTTCTATTAGGAGGTACAAAAGTATCCACGATTTGTAGCTGTTTTTACCAAAATAGGAATTAAAAAATATGTAACCTTTAATCTCTCTCAGAATACGAGGTGCTCAAAAAGTACAGATTTTAAAGCGTATTTGCAGATAAAAAATAAGAATAAATGGAAGATTTAATTTTTCAGAATACATATTATGTCAAAATGCTACCGAATGTCTCGATACGTTTTGACACAACGTTTTAATATACTATTATAATGGAGATTCTGTGTTTTTTCTGTCTGTAACCGAAACTAATCACAACTCAAGTCACAATCCCTTTGTTATGACGTCACATTCACACGAATTATTTATTTTAACACTCAATTATTATTATAAAATTGTTTACTTATTAATACTGTTAACCATATCTACAACTAACAACACCCAATTATAATTTATATATACAGACAAAATAGCGGTTTACCGGTGTGAACGGAAGGCGCTAATTGCATATTGATATTTAAAATGTGATTTTTAATTAAATATGTTGCTTAGTATTATTGATTCTAACTGTTTGTTTTATTTAATGAGATATAAACAAAAATCTCTTCAATTAATCTTAATGAAATCCCATTAACAAGAAAAAAAAACTGTCATTTTATTCTTTACTACTATTTAACTAAATACTTAAATTTTAGAAAAAATAAACAATGAAAAAGACGAGGAGTTGATGGAAGAGTAAGTTCAGTTTTCTATTTTTCGATTATCTCCCTCTGTTTCAATCTTTTTATCTGCATCTTATTAGTGCATTAGCCTTTCTAATTTAATACAATAGTTAATTACATTAAAACTTAGCATACTGCACCCGGAGGCGTGCATATATTTGCTAGTATAATATATAAGTATATATAATATATATATATATATATATATGTTTACTGTATTGTATTACTATCTTAGATGTCTCGCTATCCATCCAGGGTTCACTTCTCTCTCTCTCTCTCTCTACTCCTCTTTCTGTCTCTATCTATCTATCTTTCTTTATCTATATATCTCGTATCTTTTCTACTCTCACTCATTATCTATCTTAATCCATTAACTTATCTATCACTTCTCTCTTCCCTCTCACCACACATACACACACACACACACACTCTCTCTCTTTTCTCTCTATCTCTCTCTCTCTCTCTCTCTCTCTCTCCCTGAGTTGTAACTATAATCTATTTCTTTTTCTATCTATCTATATATTATTATTGTCTGTCGGTCTGTCGGTCCACATTCTATTTCAAATCCTCTGTACCACTGTGGTCGTTACGGTCGATCACGACATTGGCCATCCCGAGAACCGCATTTTTTTCTGGTCTCTCTCTCTCCTCTCTCTCTGCTCTCTCTCTCTCTCTCTCCTCCTCTCTTCTCTCTCTCTCTCATATTCTTTTATTTATTCTCTTTTTGTCAAATCTCTAATATCTATCTATCTATCTATATATCTGGGTCTATCATATC
The DNA here is from genome assembly GCA_023376005.1 of Doryteuthis pealeii. NCBI lineage: Eukaryota > Metazoa > Mollusca > Cephalopoda > Myopsida > Loliginidae > Doryteuthis > Doryteuthis pealeii. Next base: position 56,748,668 of record CM042176.1, read on the forward strand.
TATCTATTATCTCAGTCTATCATATCTATCTATCTATCTATCTATTTATCTCAAGTCTATTTCAATCTATCTATCTATCTACTATTCTATCTATCTATCTATCTATTATTATCTATCTGAGTCTATTCACTAATTCTTATCTATTTATCTCAGTCTATTCATAGCTATCTATCTATCTAATCTATCTATCTATCCCAGTCTTGTCCATACTATTCTATGTTATTTTCCTATCTATTAAGCTATCAGTTATCATCTAATCTATCTCGTCATATTCATATCTAATCTATCTATCTATTTATCTATCTATCTATCTATCTATCTCAGTCTATTCAACTATCTATCTATCTATCTCGTCTATTATATCATATCTACTATCTATCTATATAATCTATCTGTTTCCTCTTTCATAGTCTTATCTATCCTATCTTATCTATCTCAGTCTAATCATATCTATCTTATCTATCTATCTATCTAGTCCTATCTATTCTCAGCTCTATTCAATATCTATCTATCTATTTATCTCCAGTCCTATTCATATTATCTATGTATCTATGTATCTATCTATCTCAGTCTATTCATATCCTATTAATCTTTCTTATGATTATCTATCTGTTTACATCTATTTCGAATCTCTGTTATTCATCTTTTCTCGTATCTATCTCACCTTATTCTTTCTGTTTTTCTCTTTTCTCGAATTCTCAACTTGGCGTATTCATCTCTGGATTTGATAATATTCGTGGTGCAAGTTTGTCACTTCGTGTCCCGAACTATTAATGTATATAAGTGTATTAGCCTTCTATACAGTCAACATTGAAAGATATTTTTATTTTCTTTAAAACATTCCTAAACACACACACACACACACACACACACGCATGCATCATGCATAAAGAAGTTTCGCTACAGCTAGGCAAAACATATATGTATAAAGATAACACCCACACACACCCACACCACAGACAGATAATATATACTATATATATATATATATATATATATATATGATATGGTAAGGGAAATTAATCACGACAATTATGAGAAGAAAATATTTTAAAAACTTAACAAACCACGATGTTATGACAGGGAAACAATTTTATTGAGTGTCAAGTACTAAGCATTTCGCGTTATTGTACATCTTCAGAGACACTGTTAAGGAATGTTT
>CM042176.1:56759829-56782329 GCA_023376005.1 Doryteuthis pealeii
TAAATTGCCACAATGTCTACAATAATAAACTGACCAAAATGGCGACTATGGGCAAAAATAGATACAAGGTAAAATTATGTAAACATTATTGATAATAAGCAATAAACGTTTCTATGATATCTAAATATTTTGGAGACCTTACATTATACCCTTGTAGATGTATAGATTTAATTAAAACGTCCATTGTCGTCAAAATATTGTGTTACGCTAAATTACCAAGTAGAAGTGACCCTTTGAATATTTGGAATATATCCAACCAATTCAATTACACCACAGACATTATTTATTTATCCATCTTTACGTTCTCTTTGAATGACGGATTGTTTTCGTTTCCTCATTCTGTTTATAATGTTTTAATAGAGAATTATCGGTACCATTGTACGATTCAATATACTTGAAGACAAAACTCCGACAAAGGTTGATAGACAAAACATTTAATATGGTACAGCACATGGATAAACAGAGTACATAATACATAGAGGTGTACATAAACATACCTACAAAAGTGGAGATAATGACACATTCATGAATGGTAAAAAGATAAACATAAAAGCAACAGACATGAGACTAGGAATAGTCCATGATGTATAAATCACTTACAGTAATGTAAGGGAGGCCAAAGCCCCATCAAGAGCGGGGTAGACCAAAGTCTAACCCATAGTCGTGTCTCGTGGGTCGAGCAACCGGAAAAGAGAAAGAGATGTTCAAACCAGCCGCTGAAATATAAACGGCCCCTAGCGGGAACCCTCGAACTAGACGGGCAGACAACTCTCCAGGCAAATACGAAAGTAATATGTGGTTTACCTTTTGAATGTGGCCTAAGAAATCATGTCTTTCTTATAGTATGTAGGAAGCGCATGGTGTAATGGTTAAAGTCATGGGAAATGGATTCATCGCCCCGAGTTCAAATCCTGGACGTGGTAATTGCATTTCACTTTGCGCTAATACCCTTAAGTATGGATCCTACTCTCCCTCCAGCTATGGGTAAATAGCAGGGCAGACTGGGTTCTTTATTCATGGCTATGTAACGAGTCTAGGAGAAGGAAAACTCTGAATTCAAACCTGTTGAACTCCGCTTAAGAAATTGACCTTGTGTCGTATCCGGCTCGTGCGGAGGTGTTGGTAAATGTATATAGTATGTAGTACTAGTAGTACAAAAAAAGGTTATAATAATAACTGCTAACCGTAACCTTAACCCTGACCCCTAACCCTAACCCTAAATCTAATCATATTTCAGAATTTTAGAATATTTTAGAATTAAATAGCTGATTAGATAAATTATGGATAAATACTTTTTTAATTATTCTTAATTACTATATACAGCTTATAACTGAATTGCATTTCTTAAAATTGAATATATGTGAAAAATAATTAGTTTCAATAAATTGTCTACTACTTATATCTATGAAAATCGCGCAATTTGCACGGATATCCATGATGATCTCTCGCCAACCTTCCCTATCATTCATCGACTCTGGGAGCTTCTCCGCGCAGCAGTCAGCATCCTTACATAGTTGGTCAATGTAGGCCCTGGCTGGGCGGCCCACATTAGCGTGCGCATGTGCTGGTTTCCACAGTAGTACGTTGCTTACGAGCTCATCCTTGCTTCTCCAGCAGTGTCCTGCATGCCTAGCCCGTCTTACTCGTATGGTTTGTGAGATGGGGGACAGGTGGCCACACAGTTGTTTCTTTGTGGGGTGCTGCTTCCACGACTTATTCAGGACCGCTCGCAGCATTCTTGTGCAGCTCCCATCTAGCTTATTCTCAAGGCGCTTCGTTAGGGTTCAGGTAGTGCAGCCATACAGTAGTACCGACACAACTACATCCTGGAAGAATAGTCTCTTTAGCTTGTCAGGGAGATCGGATTTCCATATGACTGATAATTTGTTGGTGGCCAACCATGCCTTTCCTATTCGAGTGTTAACATCGCATTCTGTGGATGAGACATGTATGTGAATTTTTCTACTGACTTAAGAGGCTTACCGTCGAGTGTGGAGATGTCCCTTTGCTTTTTGAAGCTCATGAACTCAGTTTTATCAGAGTTCACATATAGGCCGATGTTCTTTGCTGCCTTCTCCAGGCAGTGTAGTAGTGCCTCAGCCTGTGTCGGTGTATCTGCAAGAAGTGCGAGGTCATCAGCATAGTCTACATCTGTGACAGTTTGTGCGGGGTATCGCCTGCTTCTCGCCTTTCTTAGTGTGAAACCTTTTTCTTTTATGGTACCTAGTGATGTTCGGAGTACATAGTCTAGGCAAAACATCTATGAATATAGTCAAGACTTATTATTAATCAATAAAAACAAAAGAACTTGTCCTCTATTGCAGACCATAGATTAATGTAATAAAAATTGAAAAGGTAGACACCTGAATCTTGCCAGAAAGCTGAATATTCTGTGGAGAATGGGGGTGACGCTGATATAATTGGTGCCCTTGGAAACTGTTTCCAATGGTCTGGGGAAAATATTGGGAAACTAGCCATCAGAGGAAGCAACTAAACCATCTAGACCATACCACTGTTAAAAGTAGTTAATATACTTACAAATGTCCTGGAGCGCTAAGGATACTTGCTGTCACTCAATCTCCAGTGAAAAGATTATAGTTAAAACTGGTATGTAAATATCATACAAAGTCGCTTTTTTTCCTTTGAAATTCTAAAACTTTTGGGAAAGGAAACCCAACATTTCCGCCTCAGTTGTCTACGCCGTATTCTGCACATCCGCTGAAGGATGAAGTGCCCAACGCAGTCGGGTTGATTGTGCCAACATGAACAGCATGTTATCCATCCTCTGCGAGAGGAGCCTTCGCCGGCATGGAAATGTCAGGAGGATGGAAAATTACCAAATCCCAAAAGATCTTTTGTATGGCGAATTAGTGAAAGGCTCCCGATCGGTAGGTAGACCACGCCTACACTTTAAAGATGTCTGCGGGAGAGACATGAGGATATGCCACATTAACACCAACACGTGGGAGGTAGATGCAGAATATCGAGCGACCTTGTGCCTTAACGTTAAGCAAGGCACGAAGAGGAGTGAGGTGGAGAGGAGAGTAGCCTCGACAGCAATGAGAGCCAGAAAGAGGGAGAAAAAACAGCAGCCTCAGACAATAGTTAAAACCAGGAAGCATCACGATTTATGTACAGTCAGTGCACCAAAGACTGTCACTCAAAGATAGGTCTGCACAGACACTTGCTCAGATGCAGATAATGTTATCTATTTATTTTTGGACACTACGCCATTGTTCTAAGTGGGCGAAAAGGTGCCAATGACAATTCTGAAACTGTTAGATACTTAAAACCTATTAACTTACAAAAAATGAGGCTAAGCGTAATATAATTAAATAATCGCGTAATTAAAGTCTAAAAAGAAAATGTGATCAACATTGAGAAAGAAAAAGAAATAAGAAAGATTTCTAATTGTTTGAAAAGTAGTAATTACTCTTGAATAAGCAAAGAGGATCATTATTTTATATTTATCTATTTTTTTTTATCTTCCATCATGATTTTCTCTCAGTCTTAACTCAAACGAGAAGACAAAATTCTAAAAAAATTATTGCCAAAAAAATACTACATACTTCTTATTATTTCTTACCCTCGCCTCACACACACACATCGCACACACAGAATCAGAGAGACTAGAATATGCCAATTCCAAACTCCTGTAGAGAGGAAAGACTTCTCACAAAAGGGTTTCCTGCCAATCACACACTAAACTGCATCCGGAAGTAAGGCTTCAGTTCTGGATTTCTGGGTAAGAAAAGAAATAAGAAGATTGCTAATTGTTTGAAAAGTAGTGATTACTCTCGAAATAATCAAAAGCATTGTTGGGTTGTCTTCCCTTTGCCCGGAAGAGTTATATTCCCTCTGGGTTCCCGTTTTTGACCACCAGGTCTTTTTTTATATTTAAGCGCCTGTTTCGAACTCTCTGCCTCTCTTTCTTCTACGGGACCTCTCACACATGGGTTAGACATTTATGTCTCACCCTTCTTGTGTGGGGAGCTCCAGTTCCCAACTCAGCACTAGTAAGTGACATTACTTCATGGACTCTCCATATTCTTCCTTATACACCATTACTTCTACAGGACGCAGTCTTACTTTCTGTATGCTTCTAATTTCTATAATGTACTTCTATTCATATATGTATTACTTATGTATCTACTTTGTATGTTGTATATGCATTCTTGCATAAATGTTTTTTCCATGTGCTGTACTTATATTAAAGTCCATGTTAGCGCGTGGTGTAATGGTTAAAGTCATGGGAAATGGACTCGTAGCCCCGAGTTCAAATCCTGGACGCGTAATTGCATTTCATTTAGCGCTAATACCCTTGGGAAAAGGTATGAAATCCTACTCTCCCTCCAGCATGGATAAATAGTAGGGCAGACTGGGCCCTTTAACCTTAGTTAGGCAACCGGTCTAGGAGAAGGAAAAAACTCTGAATTTCAAACCTGTTGAACTCTGCTTAAGAAATTGACCTTGTGTCACATCCTGCTCATGCGTAGGGGTTGGTAAATATATATATTAAAGTCCATGTTTATGTTTAACACACTTTGGTCGGAGTTGTTTGTTCAACTAATTATAATTTATATTATAACCTTAAGCAGAACAGCATCATTTTTTCTTTTTCTTTTTTTATCTTCCATCAGGATTTCTTTCAGTCTTGAACTCAAAATGAAAAGACAAAATTCAAAAATCTTAAATGCAAAAAGATACAACTGAAATCATACAATACACTTACATTCAATATAAACTAAATTAATTGGACAAAAATAGGTAGGATTGTTTATAAATTTCTCATCTTTTTTGTTTTTTGTTTGTTTTGTTTTGTTTTTACGGCATATCAAACTCAGTGGGTATTTAATGCCGATAAAGTTTGAAATAAATCAATTCTTAATGGATAATACAATTTTGTTTATCAACTCATATTTGACCCTAACAGGTACTACCACTCCGGGTCAGAGTGGACCAGGGAGCAATGGTGATGAAGGCGGTGCTCCAGATTCCCCTAAACCTCCAAAACGGAACCTCACCATCAGATAGAGTTAACGTCATTCCCAGGACATGTAGACCCTCAGCCACCGCCTTCTAGCACCCATATGATAAAAAGGGATTGGTGCTTGCCATAAGGGCAATAGGGTTGGGAAAATCATATAGGTGCTAGGGCTTGACGTGACCAGCCGATTGATCGGGGGGGCCTCTCCGACCGCCCGTCTAGCCCAAGATAGGGCCAAAGTGGAGTATTGCAAGTCATAAACAGCTGATCTTCCTGGGTTCTATCCTTAAGCATCACGGGTCGCCACCCACGGCCAACAGGTGGCCCCATTTGGGGGAGTCTTACCCCTCTGCAGATAAAAAGGGGTTGGGGCTTGCCATAATGGCAATAGGTTTGGGAAAATCATATAGGTGCTAGTGCTTGACGTGACCAGCCGATATAAACTAATTTTTTTTTGTTTTTATCATCACATTTTGGTTGCTGTGAATATTTGATGTTCATTAAATTTATGAAATGCTGCAATTTCTTTGGGAAATTTGAAGAGTAAAGTGGCTGAAAAGATGAGAATCTGGTGTCAAAATGAAAACGTTCTCTCAAATAAAATGCATGCATCTCATTGGTTGAAATGTACGTTAATAAATCAAACCGGAAGTGATAAACTTAGAATGAAAATGGCGACGAGACAGGAAACAAGAAAATATCTTTTGTCTCAGAATAAATTTAGTAAAAGAAGAATGATTGTCTCGAACAAAATGAATGAAGATTTATTCATTTGGTATCAGCATATAGATTGAATAATTTGATACAATGACTCTTGATAGTGTTACGTTTTGGAAATGTCTGGTATGGTGGAATCGTAAAGTTGATCATTCCAGTCTTAATGTAAAAGGGAAGCGTTAATTATTGGCTTAAAGACTTGTAAGGAAAGATACCAGAGGTGGAATTCAGAGAGAGACAGACAGATAGACAGATGAAGGGAGAAAGAGAGAGAAATAAGGGAGCTAAAAGAAAAAAAAGTGAAAAACTAAGAGAAATGTACCGGGGGAGAGAGACAGACAGAGAGAGAGACAGTGTGTGTGTGTGTGTGTGTGTGTGTGTGAGAGAGGAGAGAGAGAGAGAGAGAGAGAGAGAGAGAGAGAGAGAAGGGATAAAGAAGCTAAAAGAAGGAACGAAACTGAGAGAAGTGTGTGTGTGTGTGTGTGTTTGTGTGCGTAAGAGAGAGAGAGAGAGAGAGAGAGAGAGAGAGAATAAAGAAAGCTAAGGGAAAAAGAAATAGTCAGAGAGAAATGTGCATATGAGATAAATATATTGATAATGAGAAAGAGACAGAGATAGAGGGGGGCATAGACAGAGAGACAGAGAGAGACCGTGAGGAATAAAGCAGCAAAAGAAAAAGAAAATCGTAAACAGAGAGAAACGTGTGTGTGTTAGAGAGAGAAAGAGAGAGAATGAGAGAGAAGGAATGAGAGAGAGAGAGTGAAAGGGGGAAGAGGAAAAAAGGAACTAAAATCTCCAAGAACAAATAATTCAATGGAAAATTGGATCCATGTTAACGTATTTTACTGATTCTATATTCAAAACTTTGTGATCAATTTTAGTGAACTTTATCACTCTCTCCTTCTCAGACTCTCTCTAAACTCTCTATCTTTCTCTCTCTAACCTCTCTCTACATCTTCTCTAAAATATCTCTTCTTCTCTCTCTCACTCTCTCTCTCTCTCTCTCTCTCTCTCTCTCTCTCTCTCTCTCTCTCTCTCTCTCTCTCTCTTTCCACACTTTCCATTTTAATGATTTCTTGGTGATGGATTATTGCCCCCCTCTCTCTCTCTCTCTCTCTCTCTACATCGTCTCTCTATCTCTCTCCACGTCTCTCTCTTACAACCGTCTCTCTACACCCTCTCTAAGTCTCTCTCTTCTCTCTCTACATCTCTCACTCCCTCTTTCTTTTCTCTCTCTCTCTCTCTCTCTCTCTCTTTCTCTCTCTCTTCTGTCTCTCTTCTCACTTTCCTTTTAATGATTTTCGGTGATGGATTATTATCCCCCTCTTCCCTCTCTCTTAATCTCTTGCTCTATCTTCCTCTCTCTCCCTCTCTCTCTCTCTCTCTTCTCTCTCTCTCTCTCTCTCTCTCTCTCTCTCTCTCCTGACTTTCCTTTTAATGATTTCTTGGTGAGGGATTATCTATCTCTCGATCATCTCTCCCCCCCTCTCTCTACATTGTCTCTTTCCATCTCTCTCTTCTCTTCTTTTCTTTCTCTCTCTGTCTCTCTCTCTCTCTCTCTCCTGACATTCCTTTTAATATTTCTGTGATGGATTATTACCTCTCTCTCCATCATCTCTCTCTCTCTCTCTCTCTCTCTCTCTTTCTCTCTACATCGTCTTTTACATATCTCTCTCTTCTCTCTCTCTCTCTCTCTCTCTCTCTCTCTCTCTCTCTCTCTCTCTCTCTCACTCTCTCTCTCTCCTCTTCTCACTTTCCATTTAATGATTTCTCAGTGATGGATAAAAAAAGTCAACGATGAATCAATAATTTGGGATCCTTGTTTCTTTGAACTTTTCAGCGAGTGTGTAGGGGTGGGGTGTATGTTGGGTATCGATGATTTGATTGGTCGATATATTTACTTTAATCAACAACCGTTAATTAATTCTCAGTTTTCCTTTGGGAAATTCAAACAAGTGATCATATTTATTTATCTTTAATGATTTGTAGTTTTAAAATATTTTACAAGTATATGAGTGCACCTGCCAAAATTGAAATAACTGTAAATTCTTCCGGAGTTTCTGTAAGAAACAATTTGCTTCATTTTGGCTTTCAATTCGTGCACGAGTAAGACCATATCTTGTTATTACTTTCTTTTTTTATTTGCAAGCCCCCGATAGGGTGTGAGCACGAAGATGACTCTTCAGTCCATTTAGACTCCTAAATGATTTTACAAGTATATGAGTGCACATGACAAAATTGATATAACTTTCTGTAAGAAACAATTTACTACATAGCAATAGAATAATCTTTAAAGATTATTGCTGTCCCTCACAATCCTATAACCCCACCACCAGAACCTTTCCTCTCATGAGCCCTCATACATACATACATACATACATACATAGCAATAGCATAATCTTTACAGATCATTGCTGTCCTCACAATCCTATAACCCCACCACCAGAACCTTTCCTCTCATGAGCCCTCATACATACATACATACATACATACATAGCAATAGCTATAATCTTTACAGATCACTGCTGTCCCTCACAATCCTATAACCCCACCACCAGAACCTTTCCTCTCATGAGCCCTCATACATACATACATAGCAATAGCATAATCTTTACAGATCACTGCTGTCTCTCTCAATCCTATAACCCCACCACCAGAACCTTTCCTCTCATGAGCCCTCATACATACATACACACATCAGAGGACGTAATGGTTTGCAAGTTGGTATCTCAGGTACATTACTACGGATTAGCGAGTTCGATTCTCACTGGGTGCCATATACTAGCAACCTTGCGTCACATTCTACCCGTGGCAAACGGGTTGGGTAAATACCTACATATATTCACTGAGTAACGAGTTCGATTCTCACTGGGTGCCCAATATTTGCGACCTTATATATCAATTTCTACCCGTGTAAATACCTACCTACCTATCTACATGCTTACATATAATACTTATTCTTACCCCCACACACAAACATCCACAGACATCCAATCAGAGCCGCTTAGAATATTCCAACTCCATCTACTGTAGAGAAGGAAGACCCCTCACAAAAGCGGCATCCTGTCTGTCACACTAAACTGCATCCGGAAGTGAGACTTCAGTTGTGGACCTCTGGGTAGCACAGGGTCACCTTACGTTGATATAAGATTCCAGATCAACTCTGACACAGAGTTGTAGTTCCTGTCAGAGTTTCAGCTATAGGTCAAATACCACCCTGTCGGCTGAGGCGTTAGAATGCACCGACTGCAGAGGGGTAAGACTCTCCCAATGAGGCCACCTGTTGACCGTGGGTGGCGACCTGTGATGCTTAAGGATAGAACCCAGGTGGCTGAGCAGTCCATGACTTGCAATACTCCACTTTGGTCCTATCTTGGGCTAGACGGGCGGTCGGAGAGGCCCCCTCCGATCAATCGGCTGGTCACGTCAAGCCCAAGCACCTATATGATTGACCCAACCCTATTGCTCTTATAGCAAGCCCCAACCCCTTTTTATCATATGGGTGCTAGAAGGCGATGGCTGAGGGTCTACATGTCCTGGGAATGACGTTAAACTCTATCTGATGGTGAGGTTCCAGTTTTTGGAGGTTTGGGGAATGTGGAGCACCCGTTCATCACCATTGCTCCCTGGTGCACTCTGACCCGGAGTGGTAGTACATGTTAGGGTCGCATCTATGGGTTGAATAGAAAAACATGAGTTTATAAACAAAATTGTATTATCCATTAAGAATGAATTTATTTCACAACTTTGTTGACATTAAATGACCCACTGAGGTTGATATGCCGTAAAACAAAACAAAATAAAACCAAACCAAAAAACAGTTCCTCGTGTGTCTGTCTTATTCAGCAACTTTCAAGACTTTAATTATTCAACCTAAAAATAATCTTTGTCAAGGTTCAGAAAAAAGTAACAGTTGGTTTGGTTTTGGTTTGATTTGTTTTACGGCATATCAACCTCAGTGGGTCATTTAATGCCGATTAAGTTTTGAAATAAATGAATGGATACACAATTCTTTAATAAATAGACTTTCCTATTTAACCCATAGATGGGACCCTAACACGTACTACCCCTCCCTTCTGTTACTTTTCAAATTCGAATTTTTAAATATCTTCCTAAATCTAAATGAAATCTTCATTATTTTTGCCCAAAAACCAAGCCCTGGTCATATTTAATGTGTATATGTATTTAATTTGTTAATTAACCATGGGCCAAATAGATCTGCTTGTTAATGATAGAAATACTTGACATCCTATAACTGCGTTCAAATTTATTTGTATTAAGAATTGAAGTTATAACTCTTCATAAATAATTATTAGTTACTTGAAACATATATAATTATTTGAAAATGTTTAAACTATATAATTATGTAGAAATTATTAGAATTAAATGGGAATATTTAAAATCATATAATTATGTGCAAACAAGTAATTATTGTTATTGGAGTTTTTTCTATTCAAGATGGCTGACGCTGCCAAATTCGTGATATGACTCTGGCACTTGACCTTTTGAGCTCAGTGGCCTATTAAATCGTCCAGGAAAAGTTGGAATATATAATCTCTGTTTGTATCCATCTTTGTATCCTATATGTGCTAGAAGGCGGTGGCTGAGGGTCTTACTGTCCTGGGTATGATGTTAAACTCTATCTGATGGTGAACTTCCAATTCTGGAGCTCTGTGGAATGTGGAGTAACCCCTTCATCAACATTACTCCCAGATCCACTCTGAGGGTCTTAATGTCCTGGGTATGATGTTAAACTTTATCTGATGGTGAAGTTCCAATTCTGGAGCTCTGGGGAATGTGGAGTACCCCTTCATCAACATTACTCCCAGATACACTTTGAGGGTCTTACTGTCCTGGGTATGATGTTAAACTCTAGCTGATGGTGAAGTTCCAATTCTGGAGCTCTGTGGAATGTGGAGTAACCCCTTCATCGCCATCACTCCCAAATCCACTCTGAGGGTCTTAATGTCCTGGGTATGATGTTAAACTCTATCTGATGGTGAACTTCCAATTCTGGAGCTCTGTGGAATGTGGAGTACCCCTTCATCAACATTACTCCCAGATCCACTCTGAGGGTCTTACTGTCCTGGGTATGATGTTAAACTCTAGCTGATGTTGAAGTTCCAATTCTGGAGCTCTGGGGAATGTGGAGTATCCCTTCATCAACATTACTCCCAGATCCACTCTGAGGGTCTTAATGTCTTGTGTATGACGTTAAACTCTATCTGATGGTGAAGTTCCAATTCTGGAGCTCTGGGGAATGTGGAGTATCCCTTCATCAACATTACTCCCAGATCCACTCTGAGGGTCTTACTGTCCTGGGTATGATGTTAAACTCGATCTGATGGTGAAGTTCCAATTCTGGAGCTCTGGGGAATGTGGAGTATCCCTTCATCACCATTAATCCAAAATAAATACGTCCTAGCCTCCTGCCTTAAAAAACACTAAGCGGTGTCAGCTCAATATCCAACTTGCACTCCCACTCAGTCGTATTCATGTAAAAATACGCGACATCAAATCAAAATAAAATGTAATTGCCGAAAAAAAAAGATATTTTTTGTTTTAAAAATGACGTGACATTTCTTTTTAAATTAAAATAAAAAGAATATCTAAATATTCTGATTTTCTATTTATGTTTGTTTAATGTCTTGATTGTTTTTGGTGACGCCTTCAAACCGCTAGAAATATTCTAAAGACGGGGGTTGGTAGAATATCTACATTTACTTGTCGAGAAAAGACTTGGGGGTAAAATAACGCTTTCATATCGCATTAACTTTTCGGGAAAAACGCCTTCAAACAGAGAGTTCAATTTTGAGCAGGCACTGCTTAGCATTTTTGAGGGAAGAAGGCCAGGACGCATATATTTATATTAGATAGGAATATTTTATATATATTCGAGAAAAGACTTGGGTAAAATATCGCTTTCATATCGCATTAACTTTTCGGGAAAAACGCTGTCAAACAGCTAGGGAGTTCAATAGTAACACGGGTTGGATTTTGAGCAGGCACTGTTTAGCATTTTTAGGGTAGGGGGGCATGGCGCATATATTTATATTAGATAGGAATATTCGATATGATATATATTCTTGTACAAAAATTAAGTAACTACTACACAAAAGATATAAATATGAACATAAAATTCCAAAAAACCTCTAGGTATAAAATAACTCTTGATGGGATGAAATGCCATTAAAATCTTGAAGCATCACAATTCTCCCCTTTTTTGCTGTTTAATCAAAGGTTCTAAAAATGTCAATTCAAATCGAATACATAGAATTTTTTTAAGAAACTTTTATTCATATCCAATCAAAAACTCAAGTATACTTCATTTTTGAAAAAAAAAATGCTTTTTCTAATTAAAAACTTATGTTCTCGATATGCATCTTCATCAACATTATTGATTTTTTCTATTTGTTCGTATTTATTAATCGATATTTATGACTAATTTTTGAATCGAGATGCTGTCAAAAATGTACCCAACTCATAAATTTTGTCAGCTGAGGATCATTATTGTGGTGGACTCGTCCACCCTTAATATAAAGTAAAAATTACCACGTTCCTGGCATAAAGCTAGATTGGTAGATTCAAGTCAGCCGGTCAAATTAATCGATCCCATGGGGTTCTTCCCCAGACAGCAACTGCCCTCTCAATTTAAAAGGGCATCACTGGGTTCATTTTCCGGTGACTGGTGAGCCTCAAAAGGGGAATGCCGGTGGGATCCACGCATTTCTTTTACTAGCTATCGCATGCGCTTCGTTTTGTGCGTGCCCTGATGGGAGATTTAAGTAAATACCGAAAACCAGTAGCCCTGTCAACTGGAGCTTTAGAATACACCGACTGCAGCTCTGCAGAGGGATAACGTCCTCAATTGGGACACCTGTTGGTCGTGGGTGGTTTATACTAACTAACATTCGAAAACGTCTTTACTTAAAAAAAGACAATGTTTATAATAATAGACAATCTAAAAGATCTTTTCCTTTAAAAAAGACAATGTTTATACTAACATTTGAAAAGATCTTTACTTTAAAAAAAGGCAATGTTTATAATAATAGACATTCAAAAGGATCTTCAATTTTTTAAAAAAACAATGTTTATGCAAAAGGATGTTTACTTTTATAGTTGACAACGTTTCTACTAAAGTCATTTGAAATGCAACAAGTTCGTTGTCTCTATTTCCAACGTCTTCCAGTTCTCTATAATCAAGCGGCGTCTCGTTGTGATGGCACTGACCTGTTGGCAGCTGGAAAAGGTCTTGGTCAATACTAAAGTGATTACTGCTGCTCAATATCTTCATCTTGTCGGTGTTATTTCGAGCAATGCCCAGAGCGTATGAGTCGACACTCACTAACATTAGCCATAATGCATACGTAATGAACTTGGAACGGGCAACAGGCATAAAAATAGTGAGAAGTTCATTATTGCTTTTATAATTAGGTACATTTAGACCGAAAAGGGAAGAAGCAACAACATTTTGCCTAAACATTAAAGACAAGTAAAGTAAAGCCTACACAAAAATGAAACAAAAATGAAAACAAAAGAAAATTGTTGTTTTTTTTTCTCTAAAAATAAGAAAATTCCAAATGCATTCTTCAAAATGGTATCTATTCTGATTTGTTCTTTGACTCTGAGAGAAATGAGAATTCTGCAAGGATTCTGGCTATGTAGATTTCGATTTCAGATTCCAAAATAAAATGGTATTATGTTGACAGTTCTCCTTGGTAATCTAATTTTGAAATTAATTTAATTCCAAGCACATGTACAAATATGTACCTGTGCACCCCACACGTACACTCACACACACTCACACACTCTCTCTCTCTCTCTCTCTCTCTCTCTCTCTCACACACACACACACACACACACACACAGATATACACCCATCCGATCGGATTTTAATCCCGGCTGTTGGTAGCTTACAAATGTCTAGCCACACTGAAGAGACTTGATAAGTCGAAACACGTGTCTGTGGATGACTCTACATACGCTCCACATCCCACTAGGATTGGGCACTGGTGGGGATTCAGATGATGACTGCAAACTAAAAGCGTAAACGCAACTCTCTCCCATATAAGGGATGGAGCACTCTATGAGGGTTTTACATAAAAAGCGATGTGTGTATTAAAACAGTTAAAATCCCCTTCGCATTCGGTAAGTGATGGTTAAGGTGACGGACTGACACTGAACCGATCGAATTTCAATCCCGGCTGTAGGTAGCTTACAAATGTCTAGCCACACTGAAGGGGCTTGATAAGTCGAAACACGTGTCTGTCGATGACTATATATATATATATATATATATATATGGAGAAATGTAGACAAACACTGGATGTTACACTGAATCGAAGTGTATTATTGGTCGTAGGATCGTATGTTCGAATATTTCAGTTTATATATATATATATATATATATTATATATATATATAATATATATATAAATAAACCAAAATGTTCGAACATTGACACTACGACCAAAATAATAAACTTCCACCATATTGTAACATCCCGTGTTTGTCTACATTTCTCCACATACAGTCCGATTGATATGTTTTTAACAAGATGGAGACGTCTCCAACCGGAATGGCAAGAATTTAGCAGACCAATTCACATACCAAATAGTAATTTATCTCATCCATCTACCTATCTATCTATCTATATATCTATATATATTTTTTCTCCATATATATATATATATATATATATATACATATATATATAAATATATATTATATATATGTGTGTGTGTGTGTGTGTGTGTGTGGTGTGTGTGTGTGAGTGTGTGTTTTGTTAAACTCTACTGACGATTCTTGTCGGACGAGTTTTTGTTCGATCCTTTCTAACTGTGTGGCCATCTTTTTAATGTCAGGATGGAACTGGTGTAGCAATCCACCAAAGGTTTCTCCACGAGTGCTTTCGGCATATATTCAGGTGTGAAACTGATGGAATGTTTCCATTGACTCAATGTTTAAACGAGCAGTAGCAATAGGAATTAGTAGTAGGCGGAGTTCACAAGTTCCGTTTAAACGAGCAGTGGTAGTAGAGATTTGTAGGAGGGGGGGGGCTCACAAGTTTGTAAGAAAGTAAGGGGAATGGGGGGAAAAGATTTTTACTTTTAAAGAAGACAATGTTTATAATAATAATATATATAGTGGAGTGTTATATATATATATATATATATATATATATATATATATATATATTATATATATATATATATATATATATATATATAATATATATATATATATATATATATATATATATATATATATATATTTCTTTATATATACTAGCAAATATATGCACCCTCCGGGTGCAAGTATTTAAGTTTTGATATAATAAAATATCATATTAAATTAGAAAGGCTAATGAAACTGACTAAGAATGCAGATAAAAAGATCTGCAACAGAGGGGGTATAATCGAAAAATAGAACAACTTTGAAACTAACCCTTCCATCATTTTCCATTACTCCCCTCTTTCATTGGTAAATTTTCCTAATTTAACTATTTAGTTAAAATAGGAAGTAAAGGATAATATTACAGTTATTTCTTCTTGTAAATAAATTTCTTTTAAGATTTATCCACGAGATTTTTGTTTATATTTCTTAAGATAAAACCAAACAATTAGAAATCAATAATAGCAAGCACATATTTATTAAAATAAAATTTTAAATATCAATATGCAAATTAGCCTTCTCATTCAAACTGTAAACCGCTATTTTGTTGTATATATAAATACAATTGCATGTTATGAGTACGTAGATATGGTCAACTGTATTAATAATGTAATATAATAATTTTATTGATAACTGAAGGTTTAAAAGAATGAAATCATGGAGAATTTGACGTAAATAATTAAGGGAATTGTGACTTGAGTAGTAATATAGTTTCGGTTACAGACAGAAAAACACACAATCTCCATTATAATAAGAAGATATAGTGGAGTATTATATATATATATATATATATATATATATATACGTGTGTGTGTGTCAGGGGTTATTTAATGCCGATAATATTTTGAAATAATTTCATTCTTAATGGATACTCAATTTTTATAAACACATTTTTCTATTTGACCCATAGATGGGACCCTAACAGGTACTACCACTCCGGGTCTGAGTGGACCAGGAAGCAATGGTGATGAAGGTGTGCTCCACATTCCTCAAACCTCCAGAACTGTAACCTCACCTTCAGTTAGATTTTAACGTCATTCCCAGGACATGAACACTCTCAGCCACCGTTTTCCAGCTTCCATAACACAAAAAGGGCTGGGGCTTGTCCTAAGGGCATTAAGAATTGGACTCACCAACAATTGTATGAAAAAGGCTTAAAGAAAGTCCTGTGTTATGGAATCCTTTGGTAATCGTATAAGTCCTATCCTACGTATTAGTAAAGGTCCTGTGATTTAATCTTACGTCCGTCGTCAAAGAATGTCTCAGTAGTTATGACCGGTAGGGTCACTTTAAGTATTGTATCTACCTCAGAGTAGAGCCAGTGATTGGCCAAGAGTTAGATCAGATGATTCTGACCGCGTCTATAAGTAAGGTCGTGTATCTAGCACACACCTTATATACCAGAATTAAGCGCGTGGTCTAATGGTTAGAGTTGTAGGAAATGGACTCGTCAACGCGAGTTCAATTCCTGGACGGAGCTGTTGGCATTTCACATAGCGCTAATACCCTTGAGAAAGGTATGAATCCAATTCTCCCTCCAGCTATGGGTAAATAGCGGGGCAGACTGGGCTCTTTAACCAAGGCTAGGTAACCAGTCTAGGAGAAGGAAAACTCTGAATCCAAACCTGTTAAACTCCGCTTAAGAAATTGACATTGTGTCGCATCCTGCTCGTGCGGAGGGGTTGGTAAATATATATATACCAGAATTAAGAAGCGCATGGTGTAATGGTTAAAGTCATGGGAAATGGACTCGTTGCCCAGAGTTCAAATCCTGGATGTGGTAATTGTATTTCACTTTGCGCTAATACTCTTGGGAAAGGTATGAATCCTACTCTCCCTCCAGCTATGGATAAATAGTAGGGTAGACTGGTCTCTTTAACCTTGGTTAGGTAACCGGTCTAGGAGAAGGAAAACTCTGAATTCAAACCTGTTGAACTCCGCTTATGAAATTGACCTTGTGTCACATCCTGCTCGTGAGGAGGGGTTGGTAAATATATATAACACTAGTTCCTATTTCCTGGGTATTCCTGAAGAAGTAGAATATGTAAAGTCGTATATTTGTTACCAATGCTCTCAGTTCCCCTCTGACCCGGAGAGGAAGGACCAATTAGGGCCCCCCATCTATGGGTCAAATAGATCTGACTGAGATATTATTTTGAATGATTATAAATTACATTAATACATTTGGAGGGACTCTTGGTATAATTGTAATATATGGAAACGGCGAGCCGAGTTCAAATCCTTGACAAGACTGTTTGCCTTTCAGTTCACGCTCACGCATTAAATAAACGAATTATAAAGGAGTGTGGAGGGGTTCGTAAATATATATATACCTGAATTTCTCAACAAATCTAACTACCATTAAATCACGCTGGCTTCCCTGGTAAATTCAGCGTAGTCTACATCGTTATTGTCTTATTTTTATCTTTATTTTCCAATTTTCAAAACAATATCACCAGACGGAGTTTGACATTAATTCGTAAATGCCAACTATTATTGATGGTGACCTTTGATCAAATTTTAAGGCAACGAATTAATCTTTTTCTTGACACACATACGATGATCTGAGATGAAGAAGAAAATTCCAAATATCATCCTCTGTGATGTTGTTTTATTCTAGACAAGCAAAAGTCCTAAAATCGACCTTTGTACTCTTGCGCAAAATGACTAAATATGGAACTTACTCATTATTTAATTTTTTTTTTTTTACCAAAAGCACAAATATTACGTTTGCTATTTTCGCGCTGATTAGGAATCTCTAAAATTGCCTGTGGTTAAGAAAGGAATATATATATATATATACAGGCTGATATATATATATATATATATATATATATATATATATATATATATATATATATATATATATGTATACGTGTGTATGTATGTGTTTAAATGTGTGTATGTGTGTGACTGTTTTAAATATACTATTATCATCTTCACTTGAACTACTCAAAATAAATTGTAAAACTTAAAGTGGAGGAATAAAAAAAAAACTGTACCTGCAAAAATAATATATATATATATATATATATATATATATATATATATATATATATATATATATATCAGCCTGTATATATATATATATATATATATATATATATATATATAATATATATATATATATATATATATATATATATATATATATATATATATATATATATATATATATATATATATATATAAAGACAGATATAAAGAACAGAGAAACACACACTGAGAAAGAGATACAGACTGAGAGAGAGAGAGAGTTAGTGATAGTGAGAGAGAGAGAGGAGAGAAGAGAGTGTGTGTGAAAGAGAGAGAGAAATACAGTGAGAGAGGGGAGAAGGGAGAGAGTGTGAGTGATAGAGAGAAAGAGAGAGAGAGAAAGAGAGAGAGAGGGAGGGGGCGTTTTATTTTAGAGTGTGTATATGTTTGTATTTGTGTTTGTGTGTGTGAGAGAGAGAGAGAGTTTGTGTGCGTGTGTGTGAGAGAGAGAAAGAGAGAGACGGGGAGAAGAAGAGAGAGGGTTAGTGATAGTGAGTGAGAGAGAGAGAGGGGGAAGAGAGTGAGAAAGAGAGAAATACAGTGAGTGAGATTGGGGAAAAGGGAGAGAGAGAGGGGGGAGTGATAGAGAGAAAGAGAGAGGGAGAGAGATAGATAGATAGATAGATAGAGAGAGAGAGAGAGAGAGAGAGAGAAAATTAAATTGTAAAACAACTGGTCATTTTGCAATCAGACAGTGCACAATATCAGAGATATTTAAAGTCGACGGTTTGTCTTAATATTCTTCTAAATTGTCGATATTGGCCAGAGAGCGAGAGAGTCTATCCCCTTTTCACTATCGTTAGACCATGGAGATTGTTTTTGCGTCTGAGTTGGAGCAACACACCCATCATCAACTCTCCACTTTACCACACATATCCCTGTGCTACTCATACGCTGAGTTGGCGAGAACCGGTAATGAACACGGAACCTTGTGGCTCCAAGGCCGATGCTCTACCGACTGAGCTAAATATCCCAATAGAAAAGATTTAAAAGAGGATTTCTTACTAAAATACATTCTCGTGTTACTTTCAGTAGTTCGTAGGAGGGGTTTGTAAGAAAGTAAGGGGAATGGTGGAAGGAGGATTGGCGGGAAATTATAGGCATTTGAGGACATGTTGACTAGTTTCAAAGTTTATCTTGTCTAAGGTGAGTTTGTATATATATATATATATATATATATATATATATATATCTTATTATAATGGAGATTGTGTGTTTTTCTGTCTGTAACCGAAACTATATTACTACTCAGGTCACAATTCCCTTAGTTATTGACATCATATTCTCTATGATTTTATTTTTATTTACACCTGTTATTAATAAAATTGTTTTACATCATTAAGACTGTTGACCATATCTACATGATATTTACCGCGTACCCCACTTGTACGGGTCAGGCACAAAGTCCCTATTAACGTGGGACCACCCACAAGCCGAAGCTCATGGAGTGGCAGGTGAAAAATTGCGTCGATCCCGTCGGCATTCCCCCTCAAGGGGGGGGCGCCTCAGGCACTGGGCAATAAACCCAGTCCTGCCCCTTTAAATCAAGGGGGCAGGTGTTGCCTGGGGGGATGGCCCCCTGGGATCGACGCCGTTAATTATATCAATGGTCCAGAGGCCGAAGCCACTGTAGACCAAATCTACATGCAAATAACATGCAATTATATTTATATATACAACAAAATAGTGGTTTACAGTGTGAATGGGAAGGCTAATTTGCATATTGATATTAAAAAAATCGAATTTAATAAATATGTGCTTAGTATTATTGATTTCTAACTGTTTTGTTTTATTTTAATGAATATAAGCAAAAATCTCTTCAATGAATATTCAATGAAATCCATTAACAAGAAAAAATAACTGTCATTTTATTCTTTACTTCCTCTTTTAACTAAATACTTAAATTAGAAAAAATAAAATTGAATGACGAGAGTGATGGAAGAGTAAGTTTCAGTTATATTTTTCGATTATACCCCCCCCCCTGTTTCAAAACTTTTTATATACATTTTTATTTAGTTTCATTGATCTTTCTAATTTAATACGATATTTTATTACATTAAAACTTAAATACTTGCACCCGGAGGGTGCATATATTTGCTAGTATATATAAACATTATATTAATTGCACAAAAAATATGTAAATACCAAACACAAATAAGCATATTCATACGCACACACACAATCATATCATCACAGCCTTCACGCATTTCCACGCGCACGCACATGACATCATACACATACGCAGAAACAAAAATACGCACACATACAAACAAAAAAAGCGCATTCGACATCCCGTAAACACGCAACACGAGGATACAGTTAAAAAACGCACACATTTGACCATTTACACCATTTCTGTCATTTTTAAAGAACTATTTCGTTTACCTGATGAATGCTTTTAGCAGGAAACCATTGGTAGTAATATCGTTCCCAAATAAATGAATAAAACTTTTTAAATGAAATAAACTTTTATTTGTCACTTCATTCATATATATATATATATATATATATATATATATATATATATATATATATAATCAAACCTTCTGCAACAGTCAGGATTTGACACATGATTATTTTTTAATGGAGTAAAGCTGATTTGAAATTTGAGTTTGCCTTCCCGTCGCCCGCTTACCCATCTAGTGCTAAGGAATCTAGTTTTTCCAACTATGATCCATAACGAGAGAGAAGAATATATGTATTCATGCCTTTCCCAAGGTCATTAGCGCTAAGGAAAACGTTGACAGTCCTGTCCAGGATTTGACTACGTATCACCGATTTCATTTCCTATGTTGAAAACCTGCACGTTGTCTGCCATCTATATATATATAAACGGAAGATTGGTATGTACGTGTCTACGTATAACTCCAAAACGGGAGGGCAATCGGAATCGAAATCTTGCATACACATTACTCTCCTTCTAACTAAGAAACACGCCAAATTTGGTTATTGATTTTTACTGATTAAGATATATAATTAATTAAATAAATAAAAATCAAATGATTTGGGATAATCTTGACATAGCTGCTGCTGCTAATATAAAAAAAGGTCACTGGCTGCTGCCTGTATCAACAGTAAAATGGCACCGCTGCAGTTGAAGTTGAGAAATGTGTACCCTAATTTCTCGCGTATTACTGGTCTAATCTTAGAAATATTTATTTTGTTAAAAATAAAATAAAATAATGTTACTAAATATGTAATTTGTATGTGGTTTTATCGATTTTCATTATTTTTTACAGCGTGAAGTAAATAACAATATAATTTAACGATTAATAATAACCCATCATTGTTTTTTTATTATTAACTAGCAAAAGTACCCGGTATTTAATTATAATCAGTATTTTTTTGTCGTGAGTTTTAGAAAAAAATACTTTTACAAAAATCTAGACATGAGTTAAAAGCATACGAGGAAAAGTATCCGTCCATGTCCGGACTAAAAAAATAATCAGTTTTTAATTTTTTTTCGTATGTTCAAAAGAGTTTTAGAAAAAAAAGGTTTTTACAAAATTCTAGTCATGAGTTAAAATACGAGGTAGTTAAGATATATAATTTATTTGAAGAAACTTAAATTACATTTCGTAAACAAACACTGTTTGTTTACTTATTTACAAAATTCTTTTACTGTTTGTCAAACAGTAAAAGAATAAAGAAATATCTAAATAAATACATTTTATTATAATGGAGATTGTGAGTTTGTTTGTCTGTAACCGAAACTATATTACTACTCAAGTCACAATTCCCTTAGTTATTTACGTCACATTCTCCATTTTTTTAAAACCTCAATTATTAATAAAACTGTTTTACATCATTAAGACTATTGACCATACCTACATACTAATATCATGCAATTGTATTTATATATAAAACAAAATAGCGGTTTACAGAGTGAATGGGAAGGCTAATTTGCATATTGATCTTAAAAAATGCTTTTAATAAATATATGTTTAGTATTATTGATTTCTATTTGTTTGGTTTTATCTTATTGAATATGAGCAAAGATCTCAGGGATGAATCTTAAAAGAAATCCATTAACAACAAGAAATAACTGTAATTCTAATAATAAAAAAGACATTTTTTTAAAATTGAGTCACCACTAACCTTTTTTTTTTTTTTTTTTTTATTAAATAAAATCCGTTAAGATAAATGGTCTTTCGACAAATATTAGGTACCACCAATTTTCACTGTGAAATTTACCACCCCTATATTTAAGACAATGAAACTTGCATAAAAAATTATATTATCTTGAAATTTTTTTCCCGTTTGAAATAAGAAACATGAAACAAACTCCTGAGGATTTTTTTTTTTTAATTCAGGTTACGGAAATAATCAAAATTATGATTGAAAAACAATGTTTTAATTTTCGCACCGTTAAATCAACTGAAATTTAACGTAGCCAAAAAACAAGTTACGAGAAGAGGATTTTTTTTTAAATTATTTGAAAAATCAATTAATGGTCCGATTTTTACAAAAATTTCCATAACTATTTACCTTTGGATGTAAATATGTTTGAAAACACTCTCTGGTGTTGCTAATTGTTTTTCAGTCCGGTCATGGACCGGATACTTTAGCTAGTAAATATATATTAT
>CM042176.1:56787329-56797329 GCA_023376005.1 Doryteuthis pealeii
CCAGTATGTACTTATCTATATATGTAATGATTAATAATGGCTGTCAACTCGTGTTCGAGTTAGACCATTTTAGATCGTCTGTTATGTTGATTTCTTCTAGCCACAGCCTCGAAGTTTTTATTGCAATTCTCCAGTTCATGCCTGATGGTTTTTACAGTGTTCAAGGAGCATTGGACAGCAACCATAATGTTCTTATTTTGATGGCCGGTGCGGATCAAGTTTATACAAGTTATTCTTTTTCATGATTAAGGTGGGTGCTCTTCTATATGTCATCACGGACTAGGCATGCATGACTGCTGGAGAAGCAAGGATGAGCTCATAAGTGACGTTCTCCTGGGGAATCCAACACATGAACATGCTAGTGTGGGTCACCCATCAAGGACCTACATTGACCAACTATGTGAGGAAGCTGGTTGCTGCGCAGAAGACCTCCCAGATACAATGAATGATAGAGAAGGTTGATGTGAGATTGTCATGGAGATCCGTGCTGCTTGCGCGACATGATGATGATATATATGCG
Organism: Doryteuthis pealeii; assembly: GCA_023376005.1. NCBI lineage: Eukaryota > Metazoa > Mollusca > Cephalopoda > Myopsida > Loliginidae > Doryteuthis > Doryteuthis pealeii. Next base: position 56,787,850 of record CM042176.1, read on the forward strand.
TGTGTGTGAGTGTTTACACACACCCACTAAACACACGCACACAAAACACACACACCACACAACACACATATATAATATATATATATATATACAATATATATATTAAATATATAAATATATAAATAATATATATAATATATATATATTGGTTAGGAGGTTGATTTAGAAGGCTATCACAATGCGGTGTAAAGAAAAAAAATAATAATAAGCGGTAACAATGATGTTGGTGTTAACCTGTATTTAATCTTTGAATTTTCGAGATATATATCCTTTTTCAAAAAAGATCACTGGAACTAAAGCAGTCTAGTTATGGCATTTCTTTTTGAATTAATTTTTTTTTTTTTTGAAAATGATGGTATTTTTATATAACTGTATTCTCGTGTTGTATGTTTAACGTGAATGTGTGTTTTTTTTTGTACTTGTGCGTATGTTGTTATGCGTGTGTCCATGAAAATGCGTGTTTTGGTTGTGACGCTATGACTGTATCCTAGCGCGGAATAAAAATAAAAAATAAAAATTTTAAAAAAGAAATCCCTAACCTAGACTCCATATATACACAATGCTTCAAGCAAATTATAAGACACTCTATATATTAATATATATATATATATATATATATTATATATATATATATATATATGGTATCCTGACGAAGGCAAAAGCCTGAAACCCTTAGGTAGATGCTCACTACCTTTGTATAAACAGCTATATTTAATAAATAGAACTCTACATTTGTAATTGAGCACTTTTTATTTTCCTTTTATTTTCATCTCGGAAAAAATTATCATATCTCTCTCTCTCTCTCTCTCTCTCTCTCTCTCTCTCTCTCATCTCTCTCTCTTCTCTCTCTCTTCTTCTCTCTGTCTATATATATATATATATATATATATATATATATATATATAAGCGTATGTGTGTGAATGTTTTACAGGGTACAGTATTAGAATTGATCTTTCCATTATCTCCGACCTCTCGGGGCATTTTCGGATGAGAGAATTCAGCTTTAAAGAGTTTGATATTTCACTGGGAATTTACATAACATCCTGTCATCTCCAAAAGGATTAATCATCGGGATGCAACGGATAAACTTTGACCTAGTTCGGTCGCAATCCTTACTGGGAAGATCCTTTCCCAATATTCCAGGTAATTAATCCATGATCTTACGCAAATTGGATCTCTCGGAAAGATTTAATGGCATTAGAGAGAGATGGAGATGTGTTCAAAATGTATCTTTTTCATCGCCCGGAGGGTGTTTTTTGTACTAGTAATAATAATAATATAATAATAATAATAATAATAATTAATAATAATAGAGGCACTAGGAATAATCCCAAGAACCTGGAAATTAGAATAATCTAATCCATCCAGACAGCAGCACTAATAAAATCCCCAGGATACTTAGCAAAGTCCTGGAGACCTGTGTATACCTGCTGTCACTCCAATTCCAGTGAAAAACCATCAGTTAGATTTTGTTCGTAAAATCTCAAAGAACAATAAATATCCCTACCCCCACCAACCAAAAAAATCCTTTTGGAACAAACTTTGTAAGTATTTTTTTTTTTAGTTATAAATAAAAGTGATTTTTTTATCGAATTGATAAAATAACCAGTGACATGGAATATTAAGTGATGCATATTTTAAAAAAATCGTAGAGATTTCGTTGTTTTAGACATTGCAGACGTGAGAATTTCGTGATTACACGATGAGTGTCCAAATGTATGTTGTGTTAATAATGAATGTGTTCAATTATTTAACCTTTGGGTCCGTTTTTTCGCCCCCGGGGGGGGGGGGACAGGTAGCGGTGACGTCAAAACAATGGCGCTGTAGACAAGCAGTGTTTTTTCGTCCGTTGTTTCGTATTTTTTAAAAATTTAGGTTTAGATATTTTATTTCTTATTTTTTTATTGACAGATTCTCACATTTATATTTGTTTATACTGAGCGCCCTCGGAGACAAAACTTAGAAATAGTTAAAGAATATCGTGCTGAATTCTTAAAGAAAAGTTTCACACAAATACAAAGAAACAAAGCTAAAAAACTTTTAATCTTGTCATGTTCGAATCTTTCTTATGTTTTTATTTTCCAATCGTGTTTTTGCTGCAAATAAGAATTGTTTGAAACTAGATAATTTTTTAACAGTTTGATTATTGAGTGAAAGATCGAATATTATATATATATATATATATATATTATATATATTATATATATATGTTAGAATTAAACAAAAGGCACATCTCCTGTTTAACAATTTTATTTTTGATCTTTTCTAATTTTCTGGCCAACTTTTTAATGTTTGGGTGGAATGGTGGATAAGTCCACCAACGTTCAGTTCCGAGTACTTTCAGCACTTCGAAGTGCCATCATCAGGGGTGATGTGTTTTTAAAAAAATTATATTAATGTGGAGGCTGGAAGGCGAAGAATTGGTGAGAAAGGTGTTATAGGCATTTTAAAATGTGTGTACTGCATTGGAAATTAATTTTGTTTAAGGACGGTTTGTATTGTTTTATATGTATAAGCTTCTAGTATTTGGAGTTTTTGTTTATTTTTTTGTGTAGAATGTGTGTATTTTCCGTTACAAATATTTCAGTAATTAGAGTTTTGTTTAATTCTACATGTATAAATGAAAGAATGCTGCCCAAATACACACACACACACACACACACACACACACACACACACACATATATAATTATATATATATATATATATGCAAAACACGCCTCTTTTAATATGCACTAGTATTGTTAAAAAAATATTTAAAACGTCAATAAAAAATGGAAAATTAACTTTTTAATGTTTTCTTTTACGTTTAATATAAAGAACAATTACAAGTTTATATTTATATAAAAAAGAAAAACAAATTTCCTCTATAATAAAACCTAAATTTTTGCATTTAAAAGTAAATTTCGTAAAATCTTTGTTGACAAAATCATCGCATCTTGACGTGTGCACTATTTTTTTGTATAGAGATGTATACGTATATGTTTTCAAAACAAAATAAATAATAAATTTCTTCAAACACAGTTTTTTTGAGTTCTACAAAGTATAATTATACTAGCGTCACGAATTTTGAACCTATTATCGCTGAAGCAAAAAATAACAACAACAACAATACCCAAAAAACAGATTTTTTTTTATATCCTTAGCGCCCCCCTCATTATTAAAAATGACGACAATTTGTAATTCAAACATTATTTTCAATTTAAAAAAATAAAAACCGAAATATGTTATGTCATTATTTTTAGCTAGATATTTTTTATACAATATTTTCTTTGATCAATAAATACGATTTTGATATCCGCTAAAGAAAAGTTTTTATNTTCATTCTATCAATCTCAGACCCACAGGTTAACAAATATACACGCTGATACACACATTCACCCACACACTCACAGAGATTTATAACGCTTTCTATACAAGGATTAGGGCACCTCTCGATTGGCCGGCCTTTTGCATCATGACGAGACACATGTGGTATTAAAACCTGACTGCTTTCCCCTTCGCCATTCTCGTGCGTGACGGATGGCGATGTGGGTTTAAGCAGCTTATAATGCAAGCGATCAGGTTCTTATCCCTGGCTGTAGTAGCTTACAATGTCTAGCACCATTGCAGAGGCATGATACGTCAAAGCCCACGGTGCTGCTCTGTATATATATTATATACTATATAATAGATAACTATATATTAATATATAATATATAAGTCATTGGGCGCCTAAATTTCGGTATCAGTCCATGCAGCGAGGCGAGTCTATACCCTTTTCACTTGGCCCGTAGACCAAGGAGATTATTTTAGCGTTGAGTTGGATGCCACACCTACCATTCAGCTCCTTGCCTTACCCAACAGATCCCGTGCACTCATTACACTGAGTTCGCGAGGGACGCGGTATCCGAACTAGGAACCTTGTGCGTTTCTAGGCGAAAACGCATCTTACCCGACTGAGCACCCCGGCCCTTATGGAAAAGCGTAGACAACAACGAGGATGTATAAGAAAATGGATGTTTATGTAGAGTAGTACAGATGTCGACGATGCAACGTCTTTGGGTCTGTTAGACCTTCTCAGAGTAAGCTAGTAGATATTAGTCTTGCTCTCAATCCAGAGTTCCTGAAGAAGTCTAAGCACCGAAACGTTACATTCGTCGACATCTCAATCCTACAATAAACATCCATGTTCTATATTAACCAATACTTGTGTATTTGCTCTAACAATTCTTTCTCACACGTACTTCTGGATAACCTCTTCTACATTATCTCCCATATAAAATACTATAATATATTATATTATTATAGTATATAATACAATATAAGGTACAATTGTAACCTCTCAGTGTTTCACCATCAAAGATCTTCAAGGGTAAATTCCATGAATTAATCAAGATATTCGATTACATTAACCAGGTTCGTTAATATTTCGCGGAAGACACACACGTATAAATCGACTGCAATTAAATCAATATCTTGATTAATGTCAGGGTTTACCCTGAAGATGCTCTATGCGTGAAACTCGGTAGATAACTCACTTGTACCTATATATATATGTAGGTTCACATCTATTCCAACGGAGATGAAATTTTCGCGTTAACAAGAACCAAAGTTTTTAGCAAAAAAGTCCATAAAACATTAAAGAATGTTTTAATGTTTGACAAACCACTATAATCGGTGCAGAGAAGTGTATTAGACAGTGCGATGTCCATTTATTCTGGTGAAAAATTGATTTTTACATTATAGTATATATATATTATATATAGAGATTATATATTATTATAATATAGAGAGTAGAGATGAGAAGAGAGAGAGAAGTAGAGTAATAGATAGATAATAGATAAGCTACGGTTGAAGAGCAATCTCAATGACGTTGAGAGCGTTACGAGCAGGTAGAGAATGAACTCGCAACGTTCTTAGCTTCGAACGCCCTCCTCAACTGTAAGTATGATCATCACTGCACCCAACCAAGCTAGTATATTGCAACATGTGACATTGGTAATAGCAGTAAGAGCTTACGAGATCAGGTATGGTGGATGGGCTAGTATCCTCCCCCTTTAAGACGCTATATACAACAATTTCTCCTTGGTCTATGCTAGTTAGAAAAGGAATATTTAAATACAAAATAGCTCTAAATATCGTAATGTTGGCGGTTATAAATCTAATGTTCAACTTAAAATTCTTATTTTTGAGAATGACCAGTCATATTCTTGACACCATACCAGTTTAGACTCGATTGAATAAGATCTCTCTGAATATAGTCCATTTTCACCAAAGAGTCTATTCCTTGTCAGAGCAATATTTAAACCTTTTCAAAGAAAGAAAAAATATTAAAAAGCTTCATCTTCAAGAATGACCTCATTGAATAAGATTTGATTTCGACCGAGACTCATAGAATAAGTTTAGTCTCGTCAGATAGATATTTAACAAAAAATAAAAAACTAACAATAATTTTGGGACATTTCAAGCCGGAATGTTCCGACTTGGAATTCAAAATATGTTTTTGTATCCGCTTGAATAGACGGATATTATGTGGGTGTGAAGATTGATCATGAGTATATTCTTTTTTCTCATTTGCAATTTTCCCTTTCAAATCTATCTGATGAGAGTAGACTCGTTCTGAGTCTTGTCGAAATACATTGTATCATAGTTAAATGGACTGTTTTGTCAAGTGTTAAGTTTTTCTTTCTGTTGAAAGTTATGATAATATTATATGTATTATATATATTATATATATTATATAACTATATATATATGATATGTGTGTAGTATCTATGTGTGTGTGTGTGTGTGTGTGTGTTGAGAGGAGAGAGAGAGAGATGTGAGGTATCAAAATTGGATGTAAGATGATGTTCTATATGTGATTCTAAACACACTGTATATATATTGTGTGATCAGTATTGTATAAATACAGTGAATCTTTAAATCACTAAAAGAGCTCAATGTATAATAAACTTTTTAAATTATATCTAGAGCAATAATTTATATGAAAGGAAGGAAACTCACACCGTTATTCCATAATAAACTTATTTCCACCAAAAATTGGGGCCTTTTAGTAATCGGTAGTTGAGTTTCAAGTTCCATTCCTAGTCTCACAGATCGATACCTCTAATTAATATATATACAATATTATATATATTATATATATATATATATATATATAATATTGAAACATCTTCACCTAAAGATTGCATCGCTATGAAAACCAATATGGTTGTGAATGTCCTTTGTCACCTAATAAATAGATATGTAAAACCTTTATATATTTATCTATTAATTATTATATAGTAGTATCTTGTGTGTGTGGTGTGTGTGCCGCCTGTCGTGCTGTGTGTGTAAAATGAGACAGTATATGAAAAAAGAAATAAAGAAAGAAAATATAAGATGGATGAATAGTGATATCTTAAATTCAATTTTACTTACACTGTTTCATCAGAAGGTTATCCATGTGTACATATATTTCAAAATATTTTTATTTTTAAATAACAAAATGAAAGGAAATAGAAAAAAAATTGTAGAAATGATTTCCGCACCACAAAGAAAGATTCGACCCTTCATCAGAGTCAAATGTTATATTTCATTTCATTTGGTTATTTAAAAATAATAATAGTATGAATAATGCTACACATGGATAAACTCCTGACCGAAACACCGTGTAAGTAAAATTATTAAAATTCCTATTTTATCCAGTCATACTTCTTTCCTTTCATCATTTTTTCAACACAAAACACACACACACACCACACACACACATGTATATAAATCTTATACCGCCACTCATTAAATAACAATTAATAATTAATTAACAATTTCAATAATAATAATAATAATAATAGCGTACTAACAACATTGTTTATACATATGCTCACTCTACCCAATTTTTAAAAAAATTTCACCCTTACAAAAAATTTTAAAAAAAATTATATAAAATAAAAAAAATCCACTACCATAACCAACATATCAACGCCACCACACATATTACCTTATACGACAAATCGCCAACCTTCCCGCGATCACACTCAAACAATCAAAAACACAACTAACACAGACACCACACCCACACACCACACACACACACACACACACACAATACACTATACTTCTAGTTACCATCCCCCACAATCTAACACCTGTGGTACCACCACTTCCACCATTCTGGCACTCCCCATTCCAGAGAAGAAGACGAATGCTACTAACTACCCCAACTCACACTCCTCTCCGCGCGTACTCGAGACCTTCCGCTTTCTCAGCGCACTTTTGAGACATTCTCCATCATTGCGAGTAAGAACTACTATCCCAAAGCTCCTGAAGTTCTAATAAATCTGCCAAAGTTGCACCGTCGACACATAAAAACATCAAGTTTCCATAACATCCGGGTGTTTTGTCTACCTTTGCTCCACATTACCTGTCGGTAATTAACCTCCTGCACATTTCTACCATAGTATATATATATCGCATAATCATATATGTGTGTTGTGGTATCTCTCTCTTCTCTCTCTCTCTGCATCTCACTCTCTCTCTCTCTGCTCTCTCTCTCTTCTACTCTCTTCTCTGGTGTTTGTGCGTGGTCTCGTTCGCTGTCTATTGTGGTGTGTGAAGGAGTCGACACAAGGATTGAAAAATGATCGACTAATATAGTTTAGTAAACAGAGGAAAAATTTTGATATACCACACACATAAACGTTTCCTCATTCCTCTCTACCACACACACTGAACAACCCTCCATTATTTCTTTCCACTAACCCCAATTACCTTTTCACTATTAAAAAGCATTACCTATCGCAATAAAGTTTTGAAAATCTTCAGCTAACAAATCGACGTGCCGACAACATTTCATCAATTTGATTAAGTGAGTTCGTTATTCACTCTTCTTCTATTCTCAACCACACACACACACACACACACCACACACACACAACCACAGTATCATCGTATATATATAAATATACTAGCTTATATATATATACTATATATACTATATATATATAATATATATAATAATACTATCACCATACCTAAACCCTATATACTATATTTATATATATATATATATATGGCCATTGAGCGTGTGGGCTCGTGAGTTTAGAGTCGTATGGACAAATTGGACTCGTCGAATTCAGGAGTCACATTCCTAGACAACTGCTGGTAATTTCTACTACTAGCGTAATACTCTTGGACAAGTATGAATTCCATATTCTTCTCCCTCCAGCTATGGGTAAATAGTTAGCGGGCCAGACTGGGACCCTCGGCCTGGGCTTATGCGTAACCAGTCTCACGGAGGAGGATAACTTCTGAACATTCAAATTCGCCTCCAGGCTATGGGTTTAATAGTAGGGCCAGACTGGCCTTCGTCCTTGGACTTAGAACCAGTCTAGAGAGGATAACTCTGAATTCAAAATCTCTGAGGTCGGTCGTTGATTGGGTTTGTGGCATTCCTTGATGCACAATTTCTTTCCTAGTCGACCTGTTACCAAAAAGTGTGGTATGTCCAACACACAGCCACTTCACCACTATAACAATAGCGACTTGTGTGCATGCATCTCTCTATTCTTTACATTTCAAAAAAATTTTTTAAAATCCCTGAAAAAAAAAATAAACAAGTAGACAACTTTTAATATTAAAATTATTTAGCAATAACACTAACAATTTAGAAAAAAAAAAAAGAAAAAAAAAAGATACATATTTTTTCTTATTTACGAGATTTAAGTTTCAATTGTTAAAGAGCGCCAATTACCAAAACCGAATTAGTAGCGATTTAGTTTTTTTTTTTACATATGTTCCGTCATTAAATTATCTTTCCAAAATTGTAAAAATCGTTTATAAAAAAAAGAAATGATCTTTGTACGGGGGATCAATGCGCGAAACAAAAACTAACGAAAAAATTATTAGCCTTTTCAATTTAGTAAACATTTATTTACAATAAAAGTTCGTATTTTATTACTTCATATATACCGAAAGTTTTATTAAAAATCGGATTGTTAGTTTAATTTATATGATTTATAGAAGAATTTCCTGTGATCACCCTTTTTTAGTGTCAGCGATAATTTGCACATAGCTATATATATATATATATGATGGACTGTGCCGTCGATTTCGACGTATAAGGTTCTGACAACCTCCGTCATTTAACCTTGTGTGTTAATGTTATATATAAAATATATATATATATATATATATATATATATTATATATATCTTATTATAATGGAGATTGTGTGTTTTTCTGTCTGTAACCGAAACTATATTACTACTCAAATTCACAATTCTCTTAGTTATTGACATCACATTCTCCATGATTTTATTTTTATCTAAACATCAATTATTAATAAATTGTCTTACATTATCAATACTGTTAAACTATGTCTACATACTGACAACATGCAATTATATTATATATACAACAAATAGCGGTTTACAGTAAATGGGAAGGCTATTTGTGCAATTAATATTAAAAAATCGAATTTAATAAATATGTGCTTAGTATTATTGATTTCTAACT
>CM042176.1:56799829-56819829 GCA_023376005.1 Doryteuthis pealeii
AAGATGATACTTCAAATTATAGCTACTAAAATGGTAGCTTCCTTGAAGACAGAACTTCTTGTCTCATATCTTTTGCGAAATTGCTATTTAAATTTTCTGAGTGTCCCATAAAACATTTTGTTTTAGGGAAAAAGCGGGAAAAAATACCGATAAAATGGCGGTTTCCAACGGGAACTTCTTTATGAATCATTAAGTCGTTTTTATGCTGCACACAGTTTGAATAGAAAATTCGCAAGTAAATTCAGGATCGGTAGGTAGAGAGAGGTTAAAGTATAAAAGGAAAGAAAAAGCAAGGTCACTCTATGTTACCCGGGACTGTTTTGATTTATTTTCATCCACAATTTGCTTCTTTTTTAAAGTAGAATGCGACATTTCTGTATATTTGTAAGTGTTCCGTTACATTTTTGAAAGGTAGAGGCGCTCTTTTTGAAACGGTTATCGTTGTAGGAAATGAAATTGGCGACTCGATTTTTAAATTCAGAACGAGGCCTTTTGCGTTCCACATTGCGTCAATGCCATTGGGAAAGGTATGAATCCATCTCTCTCTTCCTTTCCAACTATGGGTAAATAGTAGGGCAGAATGGGTTCTTTAACCTTTTGTAAGACAACTAAATTAATACCAACAGTAATCAGCTTAAAAATTTGACTTCGTGTCACATCTCGCACTTGGCAGAGGGGGGGGGTAAAATATGTACATTGATAAAAAGTTTTACGTTGTATGATAACTACTAGAAGAGATGGGGAACGAAAGCAGAATAGGACGAGAAGAGAAGAAGAAGAGGAAGAAGAAGAATGAAGAAGAATGGAAATGAAAGAAGAAGAAGAGAAGAAGAAGAAGAAGAAGAGAAGAAGAAGAAGAAGAAGAAGAATGAAATGAAGAAGAGAAGAATGGAAAGAAGAAGAAGAAGAAGTATGAGAGAAGAAGAAGGAGAAGAAGAAGAAGAAGAAGAAGAAGAAGAAGAATTGAAAAAAGAAGAATTGAAAGAAGAAGAAGAAGAAAGAAGAAGAGAAGAAGAAAAGAAGAAGAAGAAGAGAATGGAGAATGAAGAAGAAGAAGAGGAAAGAAGAAGAAGAAGAAGGTTGAGAGAAGAAAGAAGGAGAGAAGAAGAAGAAGAATTGAAAAACAAGAAGAATTGGAAAGAAGAGAAAAGAAGAAGAAGAAGAAGAAGAAGAAAGAAGAATGGAGAATGAAGAAGAAGAAGAGATGGAAGAAGAAAGAAGGAAGAAGGTATGAGAGAAGAAGAAGAAGAAAAAAGAAGAAAAAAGAAGAAGAAGAAGAAGAAGAAAGAAGAAGAATGGGAATGAAGAAGAAGGAGGAAGAAAAAGAAGAAGGACGAAGAGAAGAAGAAGAAAAGAGAGAAGAAGAAGAAGAAGAAGAGAATTAGAAGAAGAATTGAAAAAAGCAGAATTGAAAGAAGAAGAAGAAGAAGAGAAGAAGAAGAAGAAGAAGAAGAAGAAGAATTGAAAAAAGAAGAAGAAGAAGAAGAAGAAGAAGAAGAAGAAGAAGAAGAAGAATTGAAAAAAAAAAAGAAGAAGAGAAGAAGAAGAAGAAAGAAGAAGAAGAAGAAGAAGAAGAAGAAGAAAGAAGAAGAAGGGTAGACGAAGAAGAAGAAGAATTGAAAAACGACAAGAACATACCTTGTCTGTCTCATTAGAACTGTTAATCCAAATTTGTCTTTGTTTTGTGTCTTAAATTCAATAATAAAAATAATGAAACTATCTCCGATGAGAATTTGCTTAAACATCGGGGAACAGAAAATGTCTCTCCTGTTTCAATTTTGTTGGTCTTTAAAGGGAAATATGAAATTGTGTCTGTAAGGTGTTAAAATAGGCGAACAAAATGGCAGATGAGAGAAGAAAACAATAAGATGGAATAAAAACAAAAAAAAAATACAGAAAAACACAGAAAAAAGGTGAAATCAGAGGATGCGAAATGACAAATTGAAAAAAGATAATTTGTTGCTTCAAAGTTGTCTAGACAGTTTGCACGAGTGTACGTCTCAAGTGAGAGAGAGAGAGAGGTGCAGGGTATGAGGAGAGATATATATTAGATTGATGAGTGGACAGCTAAGGTCTGCGCAAAGATCTTGCCTCAGTCCCTCTTATTGAATAAACCATATGAGTTTAGAAAAAAATTGAATGCAATCCAACAATCACCAAATCCCAAAAAAGATGTACCCAAATTTTCCTTGGTACTTTTTACAAAGAAGGATAACATTTATTCGAACTATTTTATCAGTCTTCAGTTCCCACCAACCTTGAACACTTTCCACAACCAATATTGTCTTCGCGACGGCGCGCAACTTCTCTGTTTAATTAATTTCCAGGACATAGAAAGGAAAGCCGATCGAGAATCATAGAGGTGAATGTAGGGGAAGTCAGAGAGGGGTACAAGAAAAGGGCGAAAAGAATGATTCACATTGTCGACCGTAGGACAGAAAGAAATCTCTGGGTTGTAACGGTAGACATGATAAGATGAACGACCTTGTTATTTGTCCCGCGTGATGCACGAGCCTTGGAAGCAGATCAGCGATGCCAGTACTCCAAAAATGATGGAGGAAGAGCATGGAGGAGCGGTGGGGGATGATCTTGGTGGAGCAAGTTTGTTGCAAGAGCTGCAAGTTAGGAAGAGATTATGGTAAACCTCATGAAAATCTCTAAGGGAGATTAGGAAGTAAGAGAAAACAGTACAAACAAAAACCACATAATACCCTAGAAAAACACAAATGTAAAACAACAACAAGCGACAGACGATCGCCTACCGAGAGCCGGCCGTCCTGAAAGAACATGGGAGCTCTCTGTCTGCCCAAACTCTAGGATGATGGCCGATTGATTTAGAACATTAATAGCTATTTTTTTGTAGCCAAAGAAGAAAGACAGCAACTGCACGAGACAGACGAGACGACGAGACCGCAAAGAACCGATGATGTACCGCTGAATGATGTAAAGGACAAGAAACAGAGAGTACAGTAAGCAATGAAGAGCAGAGAGAAGATCGAGAAGAGAGAGTAGTTGTGCAGGACGTCAACCGCACAATGACTCGCACACGCAGACGCATGGGGAAACCGGCGCACTACTTATGCAGACCTCCGAGATGATGATCCGACACTACACAAGCGTCATAGTTCTACCGCCCGGGGGAGTCTCAGCAAAGGTTTACTTGAAATTCCAGAGTTTCCTTCTCCAGACCGGTGCCCTACCAATGGTTAAAAAACCCAGTCTACCTACTATTACCCATTAGCTGGAGGGAGGATAGGATTCATACCTTTCCAAGCACGTCACTGGGTGGGGGGAAATAAATTATTTTTTACCGTAAATATAAAGATTATTGCCAAATTACCACGTCCAGTTTACCATCCATGACTTATGACAAGAAAGCGTGTGGTTATTTGGTAATGGTTAAAATCATTCGGAAATGGAACTCCGCCACCGAGTAAACCTAGAACAATCGATCTCGAAACTTGAATGTCTTTAATTTGCATATTTCAACTATTATTCGTCACATAAGCAAGATTCGCTGAGATAAAAGCCTGTCGATGGAAGGAATGACTGATATGGTCGAGGAGGGGGGCGGGGAGGGACAGGAACAGAGAGGAGAGGAGAGACAGCCAGAGACATGACAGGACGCACACAGCCGAGAATGACCATAGGATCAGTTCTGGTTAGGCAAGAACCGAGCAAGAATTGAAAGAGAAAGAGAGAGACAGAGACAGAGAGAGAGAGAGAAGAGAGAGAGAGAGTGAGAGAGAGAGGGGGAGAGAGAGAGAAGAAAAGTGAAAGAAAAAGATATATAGATATATTTAGAGAGAGAGAGAGAGAGAGGGGGAAGTTGAAATAAAGAGATATATAGATATATTTAGATAGATAGAAAGATAGATAGATAGATAGATAGATAGATAGATAGAGAGAGAGAGAGAGAGAGAGAGAGAGAGAGAGAGAGAGAGAGAGAGAGAGGGACCCCTCTTGTTAACGTTAGGAAGTTCGTTTGTACTTAAATTACTTTTGAAAAAATATGTTACAAATTAATTGGATGAATATGACAGCGAATAATTCCAGCAACAAGAAAGTTTCATCACTGAATACAAAAGAAAAAAATAAGACCTGTCTAATAGACAAATAATATCAGAATTATTCACATCTATTAATAATGGAGATTCGCTTCCGGTTTTTGTCTGTAACAAAAATTACGTCACTGCTTACGTCACATTACCCAAAATCGTCATAACATAGAATAAATACACTCAAAATTTGAACATGCAATTAGACAGTCCTCATTGTTTCTTAAACAAGTTTTAATAAATACATGACTGGTATTATATATTTATATATAGTTTGTTTTATTTTAATACATATTTAAAGTTTACATTTCAAATTGTTTCATTTTTAATCCTGTAATGAATTTGATGATTTTACTTACTTAGGGTACAAACTCGCTGACATTGAATTTTTTACTCCCACCCCCTCAGGCAATATGTTTCAAAAATCTATTTTTACATCGCCCCGAGGGCGTTTTTTATTTTGTACTAGTAAAGACTAATAACCATTAAAGACCTCACTATCAGATAGAGCTCAACGTCATACACTGGAAAGTAAGACCCTCAGCGACTACTTTCTAGTACATATATATTTACCAACCCCTCCACACGAGCAGGATGTGACACAAGATCAATTTCTTAAGCGGAGTTCAACAGGTTTGAATTCAGAGTTTTCCTTCTCCTAGACCGGTTGCCTAACCAAGGTTAAAGAGCCCAGTCTGCCCTACTATTATCCATAGCTGGAGGAGAGTAGGATTCATACCTTTCCCAAAGGTATTAGCGCTAAGTGAAATGCAATTACCACATCTAGGATTTGAACTCGGGGCGACGAGTCCATTTCCAATGATTTTAACCATTACACCACACGCTTCTTGTACATATATGATTAAATCCTGGACGTGGTAATTGCATTTCATTTAGCGCTAATATCCTTGGGAAAGGTATGAATCCTACTCTCCCTCCAGCTATGGGTAAATAGTAGGTAGACTGGGCTCTTTAACCTTGGTTAGGCAACCGGTCTAGGAGAAGGAAAACTCTGAATTCAAACCTGCTGAACTCCGCTTAAGAAATTGACCTTGTGTCGCATCCTGCTCGTGCGGAGGGGTTGGTAAATATATATATGATTAAAAGGTTTGGGGCTTGCTATAAAGGCAATAGAGTTGGGACAACAGAGGCCCCATTAGGAGGGGGTAGGTCTTATCATGTTACATAATCTATGCAGTTCATGCCCTGTAATTCTGAGGGATGACCCCTTTCATACCATATCCGAGTCCTTCTATGGAAAATTACAGAAGCCCGCCAAAATATGTGAAGTCACGTGGGACCTTTTTCAGTGTCCCCAGTTTGCAGTTATACGTCAGGCAGAGCAGCGGCCATTTTATGCTCTGCCTAAAACTGGAACTCACGCGCGCTATGTTATGTCTAGGTTGGGGATTTACCGAATAAAGAACATTAAAAGAAAATCGAAGTCTTGTGTTTACTAAAAACTAACAATGACACAGGGCTTCTGATAAGGAGAAATCCCTAGCATGGAAAACCAGACCGAAGTCCCCACGACAACCCCAGACGCAAAATGTTAGAAGATAGAACCAAAGCCGACCAGAAGAGAAGACGACTAGAAGTAAGAAGTAAGAAAAGGGTATACAACATTATACCGATTTGGTACCGTGAAAACGCCAGTACGTAACAATCACTCAGCAGAGTGTCCCATTAGGAGGGGGTAGGTCTTATCACTCAGCAGAGGAGGTGCAGTCGGTATGTTTTAAAGCCCAAGCCGATAGAGCCGTAAATTCTTGCTGGGTTTGGAATATTGCTGATCTTGTGCTAAACTTTGAATTCAGAGTTTTCCTTCTCCTAGACTGATTGCCTAACCAATGTTAAAGAGCCAAGTTTGCCCTACTATTTACCCAGATATGGGGGTAGAATAGTTTGATTTATACCTTTCCCAAGGGTATTAGCGTTATGTGAAATTCAAATGCGTAGATCCTATACTACTTATACGCTGAGTTGGCGAGGGCCGGTATCAAACCTTGAGGTTTTTAGTCTGACGCTCTACCGACTGAACTAAACCGGCCCTACAAAAACATGATGATCGTTGGACTTTGATTTTATTATCAATTCGATTTGAATGAAGGGAGAGTTGGATTTATACCTTTCCCAAGAGTATTAGCCCTATGTGAAATTCAAACAGCCTTGTCCTGGATTTGAACTCGGATCGATGAGTCCATTTCCAACGACTCTAACGATTAGACCATGTGTTTCCTACTTATGTAATACACGTCGAAACACTTGTTAAAGGGTTCAATCCTCGCTGGTTCCCAATATTTCTGATCTTGTGCCAAACTAATCTGGGCTAAGTAAAAAAGAAAAAAAATCGTTGGGTGGCCTAAACGGTATCAGCTAGACAGCTATCGCTAGACCAATGAGATTGTTTTTGCGTCTGAGATGGAGCGCCACACCTACCATCAGCTCCTTACTTTACCGCGTAGATCCCTATACTACTCATACGCTGAGTTGGCGAGGGCCGGTATCAAACCTTGAGGTTCGTAGTCTGACGCTCTACTGACTGAGCTATACCGGCTCTACAAAAACATGATGACCGTTGGAATTATCAAATTGATTTGAATGAAGGGAGAGTTGGATTAATACCTTTCCCAAGAGTATTAGGGCTATGTGAAATTCAAACAGCCTTGTCCCGGATCTGAACTCGGATTGATGAGTCCATTTTCAACGATTAGACCATGTGCTTCCTACTTATGTAATACACATCGAAACAATTGTTAAAGAGTTCAATCCCCAGTGAGTTCCCAAATTTTCCTGACCTTGTACCAAACTAATATGGACTAAGTAAATAACCACAAAAACAAGATGAAATGTTTGACTTTTATTCTATTATGAATTCGATTAGTAAAAAGTTAAAAACGTAAAGTTGTCGTCGGTATCAGCCAGATAGCGAGGGAATCTACCCCCTTTTCAAAAGCACAAGACCAATGAGATTATTTTGTGTCTGAGAACGCCGCACCTACCATCAGCTTCTTACTTTACCACGTAGATCCCTGTACTACTCATACGCTGAGTTGGCGAGGGCCGGCATCGAACTTAGTGGTTCCTGGGTTGACGCTCTACTAACCAAGCTAAACCGGCTGTACAAAAAACGTTGATCGCTGAACTTTGATTCGCTTATCAATTCGATTTGAATGGCCCAATCAACACAATCTCTGCCTTGAAGCGACGACATCGTCTTTTGAATCGCCTTTTTTTTATTCAAAACGGTTTTGAATTTGAGTCGAGAACAAAGAAGACGTTTCTTCTTTTTTTTTTTCTTTTCAGCGTTTCACCTAAACGATTTTACTTAAAAGCAGAAATCGAAATTTGCCTAAATAGATAAGTGGAAAAGAGAATCTTCAGCGACAATAATAAATTATATTTTTAATTATATTTTGGTTTTGGGCGACAGGAGAGTGGTATTCCTTCTCATAGATTATTCATTGGTTCTTTCAGAAAATCACATCCCATTCTCAAGTATATATATATATAATATATATATATATATATATATTATATATATATATATGTGTGTGTGTGTGTGTGTGTGTGTATTTGAGCAGTATTCTTTCATTTATACAAGTAGAATTAAACAAAAGGCACATCTCCTGTTTAACAATTTTATTTTTTATCTTTTCTAATTTTCTGGCCAACTTTTTAATGTTTGGGTGGAATTGGTGGATAATTCCACCAAAGTTCACTTCCCGAGTACTTTCGGCACTTCGAAGTGCCATCATCAGGGGTGATGTATTCCAGTTTTTTTTTAAATTATATTAATGTGGAGGCTGGAAGGAGAAGAATTGGTGAGAAAGGTGTTATAGGCATTTTACACTTCGAAGTGCCGAAAGTACTTGGGAACTGAACTTTGGTGGAATTATCCACCAATTCCACCCAAACATTAAAAAGTTGTCCAGAAAATTAGAAAAGATAAAAAATAAAATTGTTAAACAGGAGATGTGCCTTTGTTTATATATATATATATATATATATATATATATATATATATATATATATATATATATATATTGTTAAGTAATGCAGCCATTTTTTTGTCTGCAAGTTTTGTCATTTGTTTTTTCGTATTGTTGGATTATTTTTGTAATATCTGGCGAAAATTGGCTGATGTATTTGCCATATGTCATAGACCAAGTACTTTCCGCCCTATTGTGGGCCATCTTCAGGGTATTTTGAAACCGTACAACAATCGTTTTTCCATTTTCTATTTATATAGGTTGTGTTTATTATTATTATTATTATTATTATTATTATTACTTTTACTATTATTATAATTTATTAGTAATTATAGGCATTTTACAACGTTGGTGCTATTATCAAAGTTTATTTTGTTTGGTTTTGGATTTTGTGTCTAATATGAAGTGCTTCTAAGATTTTTAGTTGTTGTTTACATGATTGTGTTTCTATAATGATGGTGTTATCGTTAATTATTTTCCAGAATTTATTATTGGGACAAGAGTGTGATTTTAGATGTTGGGCTATTGAGCTATTGTCTGTAAGGTCCATTGTAAGCCGTCTGGAAACATACGTATGCCTACCAGAAAATGCTGCCTAAATACACACACACACACCACACACACACACACACACATTATATATATACGCATACACTCACATGCACAAGTACACACCGCCCTGTCGGTGGGGCGTTAGAATTGACTGACTGCACCTCTGCAGAGGGGTAAAACTCACCCAATGGAGCCACCTATTGGCAGTGGGTGGCGACCCATGATGCTTAAGGATAGATACCAGGTGGATGAGCAGTTCATGAATTGCAATACTCCACTTTGGGCTTTATCTTGGGCTAGACGGGCGATCGGAGAGGGCCTCTCCGATCAATCGGCTGGTCACGTCAAACCCTGGCTGAGGGTCTACATGTCCTGGGAATGATGTTAAACTCTATCTGATCGTGAGGTTCCAGTTCTGGAGGTTTGGGGAATGTGGAGCACCCCTTCATCACCATTGCTCCATGGTCCACTCTGGCCCGGAGTGGTAGTACCTGTTAGGGTCCCATCTATGGGTTAAATAGAAAAACATGAGTTGATAAACAAAATTGTATTATGCATTAAGAATTAATTTATTTCACAACTTTGTTGGCATTAAATGACCCACCAAGGTTGATATGCCATAAAACAAAACAAAACAAAACAAAACAAACAAAAACAAGTACACACACACAACACACACACGCACGCACGCACACACACACGCACACACATACACACACACACATATATAATATATTATATATATATATATATATATATATATCAAAGAATAGAGGGAAAAGTGGAGTGTGAAGTCCGATGTTTGAGAAACATTCTCGACCACAGATTTTGCATTTGTAGGTTGTCCCTGAAGATGTTGATGTTCCGATGCTTTGTTGCCGCTGCTTTCTTCTGGACCTCTTAGCTTCATGGTGTTGTGTCAGGGTGACTTCTGACATGAACAGTCCTCTACGGAGATTCTGACGCCACCGGCGGTCCTGAGCCAAATTTTCCCAGCTGGAAGGGGCAATGCCAAAGCACCTGAGATCATTTTTGCAGACATCCTTGAATCACAGCTGAGGGCGACCAATCTGTCTTCTACCAGACGTAAGCTCTCCATAGAGGATGTCTTTCGGAATTCGTCCATCATCCATCTGATGTACATGACGTAACCATCGGAGACGACGTTCTCTCAGTAGAGAGCACAAATATTATCAAAAATATATTAAAGTATAAATGTGAAATTGTATGATTTACAATTACTATATTAATCCCCATTGATGGTTTTATTAAGACCGAAATACATAATCGTCGGCTGCCTGTAAGTCAATCTTTGACTTAATAGTGTTTGTTTTTTCAAAACTTTATACTTTATTACACTGTCGGATTTTATATCCATTTTCTATACACACACACATGTATATATATATATATAACGTGTGTATCCGACATTACACATAAATGCAAACACGTAAACAAAAAAGCGACACGCGAAACAGTTACCCAAACGCAAACATTTGAACATATATATATATATATTAAATAAGTAATCCACAGACACGTGTTTGGAAGTATTACTTCTCATCAGTGTGGTTATACTGTTTAACAGCTACCCCTGGCCGGGTTTGAGACCCCAATTAACTTTTGTTCACCAATCCTCTTACCCGTACGGCCAGAGACAACTGTCAAATATAGGAGAATATTTAATCGCTACATTTCTAAGCGGAAATGAATTCACTAGAGTCCTCAAACATATGTAAACAAAGCGAGGCTTAGCTGCGCACCAGATACGAGGAATCTGCAATTAAATCCCTATTTAAAGTGCTCGACCAAAGTGGAGCATATATAATATATATATATATATATATATATATATATATATATATATATATATATATATATTATTATTATATTAATGGTTGGTGGGCACTAGTATACTAGAAAAAGTAGTAGTAATCCAACGTACAGTGTTATTAGAAGAGTGCTCAATATCTGTGATAGAGCGTTGATAGAATACAGTTAAAAAAACGCACACATTTGACCATTTACACCATTTCTGTCATTTTCAAAGGAACCGTTTCGTCTTACCTGATGAATGCTTTCAGCAAGAAACCGCTGGTTGTAATACCGTTCCGTAATTAAATAAATAAAAGCAAAAACTTTTATTTGTTTTAATTTCTCATTGAACTATATATATATATATATATATATATATATATATATATATAGGCTTAACATTTTCAATTTCCATAAAATTGCGTTTTCCACTTTCGGCTACAATGGAGTCGAAAACGACAAAAACATAAATCCTACATTTGTCAAAAAAAACTGTTATTGAATGAGAATTGTGCTCTTGCCAAATTTGCATGTGTAAATTTTAATTGTGTAAACGTGTAGAAAGTTCATTGAAAATCATCAATCAATGAATATTTTGAAGGCGGCAGCTGAAGTTGCTGCACACAAATTCGATTTTGGAAACGCGTAGAACGTTTTCACCGAATCGTTTGTCAAGATCTGAATTTATTAATTATGTAAGAGCAATTAGCATTAAAACATTTGGATAAATGAGATTTCATTTGAATTTGATGAAGAACTAAAAGTCAAACGTTCGATGAGATTCGTTAATCATTTCAAAATATGTGAAATTAATTCGTTTTAAAACAACATCAATTGTTATTAAAAATGGATGCTGGATAAGAGGAAGAAAAGAAGATTCTTTAGATGTAAATGACATTTGAGATGATCAGATGAGATGAAGATGATCTCATCTTTGAAATTATGAAGTAGAATGAATGAACTTTCACGAATCTCTAGTTTGTTTGTTTCTTTTCAATATTTCTAAGCAATTAATAAGCACTAGCCGGACCTGTTATCTAATTATTACAACATTTAATATGTGCTCCACATTCCCCAAACCTCCAAAACTGAAACCTCACCATCAGATAGAGTTTAACGTCATCTCAAGGACATGTAGACCCTCAGCCACCGCCTTCTAGCACCCATATGATAAAAAGGGTTGAGGCTTGCCATGACGGCAATAGTGTTGGGAAAATCATATAGGTGCTAGGGCTTGACGTGACCAGCCGATTGATCGGAGGGGCCTCTCCAACCGCCCGTCTCGTACAATTAAGGAACATGAGTAATAATAAAGATAGACACGCATCAAATAGTGTTTTCAAAATTCAAGTATACAATTTGATGAATAGAAAAAATCTTTCCTATATAATACTCATTTGAAATTTGGAAAATTCACGTTCGATCTGTTGACGAGAGACATTTCGCTATTTCCTGACTATTAACCAGACTTCTATATTGATTAGGAATTTTTTTTTTCCAAATATATAAGAGAGCTTGATGACATAAAAACTCTCTACTCAATAAACCTTAAAGTAATATATATATATATATATATATATATATATATATATATTTACTTAAAGAATATTTTTAGACGGAACTGATCACTTCCTTCATATAAGGAAACAGGAAAGATTATTTGGAAATAAAGATCTAAATTTTATCTCTTAATTGGCTTTCATCTATTTTGTTTAAACAAAATTTTAAAATGTAAAAACTAAATATACATATATATTTGTGTATATCTGTGTGTGTGTGTGTGTGTGTGTGTGTGTGTGTTTGTGTTGTGTGTGTATGTGTGTGTATGTATTTGGTCTTTTTTTCATAAATAAAAAAAATTGCTAAAAGGAACAGTATAAAACCCAAAATAAATGAATGTTTACTTTGTGCCAGTCAAATTACTACCAATTTTATGTACTTAAAAAATATTGTCATAAGATAAGACTTGTACTTATATATATATATATATATATATATATATATATATATATATATATATATATGGCAAATTATATATATATATATGTATATTTATATTTGTATATATGTATATATATATATATATTGATGTACTTAAAAATAGTTATAAGATGAAACTTATACTTATATATAAACATGTATATATCAAATTATTACCAAATTTCATGTACTTAAAAATATTGTCATCAGATAAGATTTATATATATATATATATATATATATATATATATATATTATATTATATCTATATATATATTTATATCTATTTATATATATATATATATATATATATATATATATATATATATATATATATATGTTTTATCTAATGACAATATTTTTAAGTACAGGAAATTGGTAGTAATTTGATATATACATGTACATATAAGTATAAGTCTCATCTGATGACAATATTTTTAAGTACATGAATATGTATATATATATATATATATATATCATAGTAATATATATATATATATGTATAGATAAATGAAGAGTATAAAACACACAATATTGTTAAAATGAATATATTTTATATCATTTTATATCATTTTCATAGCTAATATGATATAAAAATAAAATATAGAATATATTCATTTTAACAATATTGAGCACTTTTTATTTGTTATATTGCTACCTTACCTTTCTGAATTTTGCATCAACTAACCATTGTGACCATCTTCACCGGTAAGTCACCTTTTCCATAATACACACACACACACACACACACATATATATATATATATATATATATATATATATGTGTGTTGTGTGTGTGTGTGTGTGTGTGTGTGTGTGCACCTTAATCGGTTCAATCCACATTTCTCGAGTATTTCGGATCCAATCTTAAAAACATTTATATGGTTTTTATATGGTCCTCGTCTCTGGAATAAGTTTTCTTCTTAAACCCTCTTCCTTGGGCCAAAGAGAGACAAGCATTATTCCAGTGACGAGGAAGGGAAATCTCTAGTAAGAAGTGGCTCAAAGAACAATTAACGGAATTTTACGGGCATGACATAAACACTCTCATTCGAATGTGGAATATTGCTATTAAGAGAAACGTGGCAATGTGGAGAAGTAGGGATGTGATCCACAGAGGACAGCTTCATTTTGATGTATGATACATGTTCCTGTGTTGGTAATTATACCTGTCCTAAACAAAATGGCATTAATTTTGAAACACTATGTGGAGAAGTAGGGATGTGATCCACAGAGGACCAGCTTCATTTTGATGTATGATACATGTTCCTGTGTTGGTAATTATACCTGTCCTAAAAAAATGGCATCACTTTTAGACTCACCTATGTGGAGAAGTAGGGATGTGATCCACAGAGGACCAGGTTCATTTTGATGTATGATACATGTTCCTGTGTTGGTAATTATACCTGTCCTAAACAAAATGGCATTAATTTTGAATAATAATTAATTTTAATAATAATTCATGACACTGAGTTTTGCAATCTAGAACGTCTCCTCTCTCTCTCTCTCTCTCTCTTTCTCTTTCTCAAAGGCAAATCTCAAACCGTCATTCGGGGCGTAGATCCAGTAAGCTTCGGTCACCGGGACCAGTGAATTGTGTTAAATTAATAGCGTCGATCCCAGGGGGCTATCCCCCAGGCAATACCTGCCCCTTGACTTAAAGGGGCAGGGCTGGGTTTATTGCCAGTGTCTGAGGCACCCCCTTGCTTATTAGAGGATCTTTAACGTGAGTTGTGATTTTCATATGAACGACTTATATATTATTTCTCTGAATCTTTGCGATGAGGCTTGATAATTTGTATTGTATGGATTATTCGGACTATTTTCCTCGTCTTTATTGTTATCTGTACAACGTTTCGGTCTATGTGCATTTTTAGGTATTTCTTGTCGGACTCGGTAGCCATCTTGAACTCGGGACCTTCTTTTCGAACTCGGGAACCTTCTTGTCATGTTGATGTACAGATGACAATAAAGATGAGGACAATAGTCCGAATGATCTATATAATACAGACTTTTCATATTTTGTTTATCTACATCCGAGCTGTTCTTTAAATGTTTGTTCATGTCACATGACTTTCCCATGATGGTGATCAATTTTCTTTGTGCTGCTGCTGCTGCTATTGTTATAGCAGATCAAACTTCGTACATTGGGTATAGAAACGGTGAGTATGAGACTTCAGAGTGAGTTCTCGCATGATAGAGAGACATATCAGAGAGATAGACAGAGACAGATTAGAGACATACTTGGAGAGGAGTGGTCTTCTTTACTCTTCCAGTTTCCATGTTCTTGTCTTCTATTTCTTTTCTTCTTCTCTGGCCGAAATCTCGTCTAGTTGGAACCCAACTAGACGAGATTTTGGCCAGAGAAGAAGATCTATCTAACTTCTTCAATTAATAGCTTCGCTTTTGGTCATTGTTCTGGGCTTTACTTGTTTTCAATCAAATGAATTAACAAGATTTTTGTTAGCTTGATCAAGCTTTATTTTTATTAGCCCATTATTCCTATTCACCAGCTTCAGAGCACGTCTAAACTCTTTGACGGCCGGGCTTAATCTCAAAACTAAAACTAATCACGTGTTTCTCATGGCGCGAGAGATTCGCGCCTCTAGGGGTCAGTGTTACCAACAGTCACTGGTAAATTTCCACTGGTCCCCTGAATTCAAAGTTAACGGCCCTTATTCTCGCTACAGGGTCTGCCAACAATTTATGACACCCATAAATTGTAACACTGTTGTTGTTTTTGTTAAATTTTTATGGCCATCCTTTGACCTTCAAGCAAGAGCGCTTGTCCAGTGGAATTGGATGCTTGGTAAAAATTCCCTTGAGTCCTTTGGTTCCTCTGGTAAAGATTTCTCAGTTCCTGGTAAAGAGTCCTAAGATAAGGAATACTTTGGTTTCTCTGTTAAAGATCTGGTAATCCTATGTCCGTCCTCAATGAGAATTTGTTTAGATGATATAACCTATTGACATAAATGGAATGCGCCGACGGCTACTATAAGTAATAGGAACAATTGTGGCTTGAGACGAAGCAAATGCGAGTCAGCTCGTAACTGTATTGGTCGGACGCAATCTCCACTTTCTTGCTGTAAATTTCTACTCTTTTGTTCAATACATTGTATCCCTTGTTACCAGTCGTTTGTCTTATTATTGACCCTTAAAACCTCACCAACAGAATTGTAATTATGACCAGTGGGGGGGGGGTAAATAGTGTATCAGCCACGGTTTGGTTTGTTGATTGGCTGGATCAGTAAATCACGTGCCTCGGCTAGTTTATAAATCAAGGTAGGAGATTAGAGCACTACTTATATGAAAAATATCCAACAGTTTTGTTTTTATTGTTTGTGTTTATTTATTTTGTTTATCTTGTTTACTAGGACTTTATTCCCGCGCTTGCATTTTGAAGAATGTTCCTTTTTTTGTGTTGTTTTTATCTTTGTTTACTAATGCATATTGGTGTCTGTTTATTGGTTGTTGGCTGAACCATTGCACCCAACCCCCTCATAAATTCAGCCGGCGGTATTCGTTTACAAAATAAAGAGTAGTACAGTGATGAATCCGTGAACGTCACTGTCCGATATTTGGTTTCTGTATTCTATTACAAAAGGTTTTTCTTCCATATATACATTATAATTATTGTCTCTCTATTTTTTCTTGTTATCGTTGTTTTTATATTTCATTCTTTTCTTGGGTTTTTAATGTTTTTTTTTCATCCTTTACAAATCATATTTCGATTCCATCACATCTTTCATTTTTCAGTTATGTTAGATGACAATTGTATTGACTTTTCTACTCATCTTTTGAAGCACCAATATATATATATATATATATATATATATATATATATATATATATATATATTCTGTTTTTGCTTTCATTGTATTCTTGGTTTGATATATACCATTTATTATCCTGCATTTTCCCTTCAGTGAACATGCGATTTGTTTCTGCAGTTATATAAAACTCCAAATAAGCGTGAAATCGCTTGTAATAAGTTAAATCCATTTCATTATCAGCTATGCAATAACAGGCTTTATGACATATTCTTCACTCTAAAATATACAAGAAAAAGAACATTATATATATATAATATATATATATATATATATATATATATTATATATATATATATATTATATGTTGTGTGTGTGTGTTTATCTGTGTGTATACAATATATATATATTTATGTATATATGTGTGTGTGTGTGTGTGTGTGCGCGTGTGTGTGAGTGTCTGTTATATATATATAATATATATATATATATATATGTACTGTCTGTCTCTCTTTATATATAAATCTCTCCCGTTCTCTCTCTCTTCTCTCTCTCTCTCTCTCTCTCTCTCTCTCTCTATATATATATATATATATATATATATAGTATATATACTTTAGAATTAATGAAATTAATTACATTATACATATATATTTAGAGACGGAGAGAGGTGAGAGGGAGAGAGGGAGAAGGAGGAGGGAGGGAGAGAGGGAGAGAGAGGAGATGGGAGGGAGAGAGAGAGCGAGAGATAGATAGATAGATAGATAGAGAGAGAGGAGAGAGAGAGAGAGAGAGAGAGAGAGAGAGGAGAGAGAGAGAGAGACTTATAGAATATTTTTATGATTACATGACCTTCATAATTAGCTTTTCTGTTCCCGTGGGTGAAATCTCGGCTGAATAGAAAATATCAAATGTGTGGAAAACGTTACAGTGTCTTTTCATTCTTTTTTTTATCATATCAAAAAATTTCCTCCAATGTAGTCAGCTTCTTGTCTTCAAGATAAAAGAAGGTGAACGGAAATTTTTCACAGTGCTGATATATTTATAAAATATAACAATATATATATATATATATATATATATATATATATATTATATATATATATATATTGTTAATTTAATCTGTACATTTGTATTTCGATTCAGGTCAGAAAAGATCTAATGAAGCCGTCTTAATTAATTTACTTAAATCAAATAATGATTGCTCTTAAAACGCTAAACCCACATTCGAAAGAAGTAGGTCACGCTTTATGACAAACACAATTTGTGCCCTAATTTCTTAAATATAGAACATTCACAATAAATGGTTGGTTGATTGGTTAAGTTTTACGGCATGTCAACCCGTACTGGGTATGTTAAGTTTTAAGGGCCATTTCTTGGCTTCATAGCAGAAGCTCTTATCTGGCGGAATTCGATCCTTAATAAAGAGTCCTTCGATAATGAATCCTATTGGTTACCAAAGTGTTCTCAGTTACTGGTAATCGTATAAGTCCTTCGAGAGTATTGGTAAAGATCCGGTAATCCAATGTCTGTCCGTCCTCAAGAGTGCAGTTTTAATTATGACCAATGTGGGGGGGGTCTAAGTATTCTATCAGGCCAGTAGTATTGCTAGTGATTGGTTACAGGAGTCAATCACGTGACCTTGGATAGTCTATAAGTAGAGGTGTGTATTTATAGCACATCTTATATCCAATACATGGAAGTGTGTGGTGTAATGGTTAAAGTCATGGGAAATAGACTCGTCTCCCGAGTTCAAATCCTGGATGTGGTAATTGAATTTCACTTAGCGCTAATACCCTGGGAAAGTATAATCCTAATCTCCCTCCAGCTATAGATAGATAGTGGACAGACTGGGCTCTTTAACCTTGGTTAGGCAACCGGTCTAGGAGAAGGAAAACTCTGAATTCAAACCTGTTGAACTCCGCTTAAGAAATTGACATTGTGTCACATCCTGCTCGTGCGGAGGGTTGGTATATATATATATATATATATATATATATATCCAAATACGCCAACAGAGTATCAGAGAGAGATATAGACATATACATTTATAATTTACTTGCTATTCTTCGCCTAGTCACCATGTTGGAATCTACTTCTTCTTTCTACTTCGGTCGTGATTTCTACGTCTGGTCTGGTCTGGTCTGGTCTGGTTTCTCTTGTTAGTTCTTTATTTTCTTGCCTGGCAAGAAAATGAAGAACTAGCTGGAGGAGAGTAGGATTCATACCTTTCCCAAGGGTATTAACGCTAAGTGAAATGCAATACCACGTCCAGGATTTGAACTCTGGGCGACATGTATAAATTATATTACCAACCCCTCCACACGAACAGGATGTGACACATGGTCGATTTCTTAACAGGTTTGAATTCAGAGTTTTCTTTTCCTAGACTGGTTTTAATATCATGTTATAATGCTGGAAACATGAGTTAAATGTTGTTGGCATCCTTCTGTCTAAGAGAGACGACGATGTAGTGTCCAATTTTTTTTAACTACATAGCCTGTGCGGGCTGCTATGGAGGATGAGCTGTTACTCAACCGGCAAATCCCCTCTCCACACTGCTGCTGTGATCCAAAGGAAAAGTAAGAAGCAGTTTGGCAGCAGTAGTGTCGCAGGAGTTGCGGTAACACTGGAGTTCAGCATCAACTCATTAGGGACTTCTAACTAAGGCATGTTTTTAAGTCATGCAACAACTGATCAACAAAAACTTGTGACCTTTTAAAAGTGTATTTGTCATTTCCTAACTCATCACGCGGAGCTGACTGCCGGGATGAAAACACGTCTGTTTCATCCGGGATCTGGCTATCAACTGAGTACCTAACTAGTTCTCAGGACTTGCGGGTTTCTCGCCTCTGGGGTCAACATTTCCAATGGTCTGTAATTTTCCATTTGGACTCTTTTTTATTCTCGCTACACGGTGTTGTCAATTATTATGCTAGCACATAGATTATGCAACAATTTTATACCAAAAATATTTGTTTTATCATTCTTGTTTGGTAGTCAATTCTTTTTAGCTCATTTTTAAGTATATGTTAAAACTTTATTCTATACTAGAAGCGGTTACCTTGCATTGCTGGGTAGAAAGGGCGTAAAAAGGTAGTCTCGCAGATCCATTATTGTTGAATTGCGAGTTGGATCCTCACAGGACGCCCCATTAAAATCCCTACATAAAAAAGAACTTGCGTCGATCCAGACACTCTGAAAAGCAAAATTAATGTTTCCTATTTAAATACTAATTTTAAAAAAAATCCACGCTGTCATCATTTCTTTCTTTTTTTTATTTATCTTCACGAATATAAGTAAAATCTTCATTATTTTTATTTTTTCAAAAAGCAAGATCTGGTGATTTTGAATGTGTATATATATTTACATTTTCATTAATTGTTTTATTTTCAAAGTTTCTTCCGGACATACATACACACAAACTGCCCTTTATATATGTATAGATTAACCCATACATGGGACACTAATAGGTACTACCACTCCAGGAGACGGTGAGCCTGGGAGGAATGGTGATGAAGAGATACTCCACACTCCCAGAGCTCCAAAATTAGAACTTCACATCAGTTTCTGTTTAGGGTCATCCATAGGACACTAAGACCCTCAGTGACCACCTTCTTACACATATGATAAAGGATTAGCGGTTTGCAAATTATATTGGTGATAGGGCTTGACGTAGCCAGCCGATTGATCGGGGGGAAC
Organism: Doryteuthis pealeii; assembly: GCA_023376005.1. Classification (NCBI taxonomy): domain Eukaryota; kingdom Metazoa; phylum Mollusca; class Cephalopoda; order Myopsida; family Loliginidae; genus Doryteuthis; species Doryteuthis pealeii. The sequence continues at coordinate 56,819,699 of CM042176.1, forward strand.
TCTCTGGCCGCCTGTCTTGCCTAATTAAGGGCTAAAGTGGATTGTTGCATATCATCGACCGCTTACGGCATATCAACCTCAGTGGGTCATTTAATACCGATAAAGTTTTAGAATAAATTCATTTTTGATGG
>CM042176.1:56824829-56834829 GCA_023376005.1 Doryteuthis pealeii
TAAAGAAGCTAAAAAAAAAGGAGGAACGAAACTGAGAGAAGTGTGTGTTGTGTTTTGTGTGCGTAAGAGAGAGAGAGAGAGAGAGAGAGAGAGAGAGAGAGAGAGAGAGAGAGAGAGGGGCAGACGGATAGACAGACGGATAGACAGAGGAAAATAAAAATAAATATCAACACTTAAAAGCTTAAATAAGAAAGACAAAGAAAAAACAACGAAAAACGAAATAAAAAAAAAAAAAAAAAAGACACGGGAATGAAAAAAAGTTAACAAGATGTGACGAAACTGAAAGGCAGCCGTATGAACAAGCGAGGGGAAAGAGTGTGGCGAGCGGCTACGGATACTCGAACTCGCTACCTCCTCGTAGTTGAGGTGTTGTTAGTAGAGACCCAAATAAAGTATATCGGAATTTGCATAAGCGCATCCGAACGGGCAGAAATAAAGATGGATTGTCGCTGACAGGGCGAGTGAGGAAGAAAGTGTTTGGACGGCAAGTGAAATCTGACGACTGCTATTTGATGTGAGATTGGCGTGTTCAGTTGGGAAAGGAATTGCATTTCGTTTGCTGGAGAGAATATTGCAAAGGATTGATATTCCCTTGAATTTTTGGACCCCCTTACAAAAGACAAGAATATATGAATTCATATTTCCAATGAACATCGTCATGAAAAGGTGCAGAGAGAGAGAGAGAGAGAGAGAGAGAGAGAGAGAGAGGGGGAATTTGTGTGCGTTGTTGAGAGAAAGGAAAAGGGAGAGACGGGGAGAGGAAGAGAGAGAGTTAGTGATAGTGAGTGAGTGAGAGAGAGAGAGAGAGAGAAGAGAGGGGGGGAAAAGTGTGTGTCTGTGTAAGAGAGAGAGAAAGATATAGAGTAATACAGTGAGTGAGAGAGGGAGGAGGGAGAGAGAAAAGAGAGAGAGAGAGAGAGAGAGAGAGAGAGAGAGAGAGAGAGAGAGAGAGAGAGAGAGAGAGAACGTTTTATTTTATTTTTGATAAATAAGACAGCTTCTTTTTTCTTCATTTTTCTTTTTTGCTGATTTCTTGAAGTGATCGGACAAGTAGTCATTTTTATGTTAGATCATCACGTTACAGCTTGTCATTAAGTCTCTTGGGAGTGGTCACTTGATCATTGGTTTGTGTGATAAGTTTGCAATATAGTGAAATATCACATAGCGTGATATACATATAAACAGCATCAGATATATATATATATATATATATATATATATATATATATATATATAATAGTTTATTGGCAGTACTAAATTTAAAAAGGACGCGTAAAAGCATATGAATGTTGTAAAATTTTGTTGTTTTTTTCTTAAAAAGAAAAGTAAGGGTACCCTAGTTAGATTTAAAAATCTAAAATGTTTTTATCTTTTTTTTTCGTTCGATGCTCCTCAGAGAAAAAATACATTGAAAGATGGTATTGTGGTTTGTTTTTGTTTTGTTGTAGACGATGGAATAGTCAGAAAGCAATGAGAAAAGGATCTTTTTTTCTCAATAGGACAAAGAATTCGTAAAACTAAGAAACTTACAAATCATAAGGGGGGGGTTCGAAAATTACGAGTCCCCCCGTTAGATAAGTTTTTATATATATATAATATAGAGAGAGACAGATATAAATATATTGCATCAGTCATATATGTTGATATAAAAAAATTCAGACAGATATTTAGATTGATATTGTAAGTTTGAAAGTGAATATCTGAAGAACATACAACTCCTACAAGTGTTGAGGGACAATACATTTAATAGATAACAGTACATGAATACAAAGGATACATAATAGAAGAGTACATGGATACATAAGATACAAATACAAGAATAGATAAACCTACATATATAAAAGGACTGGAGCGTCCATAGATAGAAATGACTTACAAGGAGGGGGGTCGGAGCCCCACCGAGAAAGGGGTAGACCGTGTCTAACCCATGTTAGCGAGAAAAGAGGAAGAGAAATTCGAACCAGCCGCGTAAATATCATACGTCCCCTGGTGGGAACAAGCGACAACAAGCCGGGCAGATAACTCCTCCAGGCCAAGGAAAGATAATCCCCTACAATATGAACATACGAATATAGATAAATAGATTGATAGATATGAACCAAAAATGAGGCACAGAAACCTTATAGCGCAATTATGCATATATTGATAGATCTGTTAAACTCCGCTTTTTTCTTTCGGTGTGTGGGTGGGGGGTGATATACGATGATGGAATTTAGGTCCGTTAAGTTCGATTTAACCCATTTCCATTTATATTATCATTCGAATATTTTAATTTGTAATACTTGCATTCGATCCGATCATAAGTTATATACACAGTTCGGGTAAAAAAAAAAAAAAAAAAACCTTTTTTTTAAAAAAAGATTAAAAATTCTTTTGATCGAAAATATCAATCGGTTCATTAGTAACAAGTCCAACGAAAATTTAAATCAGAAATAAATTTTATCGCTTTTCTCAAAATTTTATTGATTTTAGTTTTGTCGATGAAAAAATCTAAATTCTATTTTGACCCACAATTAATATTAAGTAAAATATTCGAGCAGGTATTGAAGTATATGGTAAAGGAACGTTATTTCAAATAGTTAAGGTGGTATTGTTACATAAGTTATGAGTAACTTATAAATTGTGAACGTACCTGTAGTAAGAAATTTTTAATAGGGTCCGTTAGATTTAGAATAACGGGGTCATGTGGAAAGTTACCCAACAGTCATTGACGGTTAGTAACCTTTTTACTTGATCTCTTAAAGACGCGCCATTACAGACGCGATGGAATTTGTTGTAGATGCGACGAAGATTTCAGAGCGGGTGGAACTGTAACTCACTGCTCTGATGTCGTTTCTCACCGGGGCGGATGATCGCGCGCTGGGTTCTGGAAATAAAGGTTAGTCAAGAAAATAACCAAGTCTTGTTTGTTAATTGAGTAATTAAAACAAGAGATGACAACCTGAAGAATTAATTGAAAGAAAACCAACTTTTAACAGAAGCCCACTGAACCAACAAGAAAAGAACATGAGAGATATATAACGCATATTTCAGGATTTGAAATGCTCTAATGATATAGACACTTTTGCGGCAAATCTATCGCATTTAGACTTTAATAGAAATGTCGTTAATAAATAAGATGCTAATTAAGATTGAATAATGACTATTTCATAATTGTTTAAAACATACGTTAAATATCTAGTTTCGGTTACAGACAGATACTTACATAATCTTCATTATAATAACTAGCAAATATATACATCCTCTGGTTGCAAGTATTTAAGTTTTAATATAATAAAATATCACATTAAAATTAGAAAGGCTAATGAAACTGAATAAGAATGCAGAAAAAAATTGGACAGTATGATTGAAAAATAAAACAACTTTGAAACTAAATCTTCCATCATTTTCCATTACTCCCGTCTTTCATTGGTAAATTTTCTTAATTTAACTATTTAGTTAAAATAGGAAGTAAAGAAAAAAATAACAGTTATTTGTTCTTGTTAATGGATTTCTTTTAAGATTTTCGTCGAGATTGTTGCTCATATTCAATAAGATAAAACCAAACAATTAGAAATTAATAATACTAAGCATATATTTATTAAAATCACATTTTTAGGATCAATATGCAAATTAGCCATCCCATTCACACTGTAAACCGCTATTTTGTTGTATATATAAATACAATTGCATGTTATTAGTATGCAGATATGGGTCAACAGTCTTAATGATGTAAAACAATTTTATCAATAATTGCAGTTTAAATAAAATAAAGCCAGGTAGAATGTAATGTAAATAACAAAGGGAATTGTGGCTTGTATAGTAATATAGTTTCGGTTACAGACAGACAAACTCACAATCTCCATTATAATAAGACTAGCAACAGAAAACACCCTCCGGGCGTCGTAAAAATTAATTTTTGCCCAAGAGGGTGGGAGTTAAAAATGTCAGAGGTTTGTGTCATAAGTAAGCAAAATCCTCATATTCATTAAAGGAGTAAAAATAAATAAATAAATAAAAAACAATTTGAAATGAAAACTGACCCCGTCTCTCTCAAATAAAATGTTGCGTTCATGTAATAATCAGCAGCCGAAGTATGTAGCGGTAAAAAGTAAGATCATCATCTAATCATCTGTCTGTCTCTCTCTGTCTCTCTCTATTTTATACCCGAAATCTCTCTCTCTCTCTCTCTCTCTCTCTCTCTCTCTCTCTCTCTAGTTATATACCCGATGTTTTAAAAAAGGCTGTATAGCACTTTTTGTGGGAAGCGCGTGGTGTAATGGTTAAAGTTATATGAAATGGACTAGTGCCTCCGAGTTCAAATCCTGGATGTGGTACTTGCATTTCACTTAGCGCTATTAACCTTGGGAAAGGTATGAATTCTACTCTCCCTCTCACTATGGATAAATAGTAGGGCAGACTGGGCTCTTTAACCTAACAGGTACTACCACTCCGGGTCAGAGTGGACCAGGAAAGCAATGGTGATGAAGGTGTGCTCAACATTCCCCAAACCTCCAGAATTGTAACCTCACCATCAGTTAGATTTTAACGTCATTCCCAGGACATGAACATTCTCAGCCACCGTCTTCCAGCTTCCATTTGACAAAAAGGGTTGAGGTTTGCCCATAAGGCATAAGAATTGGACTTTATTATGCAATCCTTTGGTAAGCGTATAAGTCCTATCCTGCGTATTAGTAAAGGTCCAGTGATTTAATCATATGTCCGTCGTCAAAGAATGTCTCAGTAGTTATGACCAGAAGGCTCGCTTTAAGTATTGTATCTACCTCAGAGTACAGCCAGTGATTGGCCAAGAGTTAGATCACATGATTCTGACCGAATCTCTAAGTAAGAGCGGGTATCTAGGACACACCTTATATACCAGAATTAGGAAGCGCGTGGTGTAATGGTTAAAGTCATGGGAAATGGACTCGTCGCGTTCAAATCCTGGATGTGGTAATTGCATTTCACTTTGCGCTAATACCATTGGGAAATGTATGGATTCTACTCAACCTCCAGCTATGGATAGTAGGGCAGACTGGGCTCTTTAACCTTGGTTAGGCAACCGGTCTAGGAGAAGGAAAACTTTGAATTCAAACCTGTTAAACTCCGCTTAAGAAATTGACCTTGTGTCACATCCTGCTCGTGAGGAGGGTTGGTAAATATATATAACACTCTTTCCTATTTCCTGGGTATTCCTGAAGAAGTAGAATATATAAAGTCGTATATTTGTTACCAATGCTCTCAGTTCCACTCTGACCCGGAGAGGAAGGAGCAATATGGGTCAAATGGATCTGACTGAGATATTATTTTGAATGATTATAAATTACATTAATACATTTGGAGGGACTCTTGGTATAATTGTAATATATGGAAACGGTGAGCCGAGTTCAAATCCATGACGCGGCTGTTTGCCTTTCAGTTCACGCTCACGCATTTAAATAAACGGATTATAAAGGAGTTTATAATCCTTTAGATAAATGAACGAAACCTAAACATTTAGTAGAGGATTGAAAGTTCACTAATCTTTGTTCAAAACTACGGGCAGATTTGCTTTCTTTTTATATATCTATGTATAATCACTGTTTGTAAAGCACATAAAAAGTAGCTATGATTTCCTAGCTAAATCAGCTGAATAGAAGAAGTAATGCATAAATTACTTGATCATTTCTAGTGATTTTCTATCAATATCATTTGATGAATTAAATAAAATTACATGGAGTGTTGACTGGAAAAGGGAGAAACTTAAAAAACACTTACCCATATATTCCAAACGTTCTTGATAACCTGTTGGCAAAGAAGTAGAGATGAATATATTAGAATAAGGAAACAAATCAACATGTGCATACATATGTGCATCCTAATATATGTATATATGCATATACATAAACAGGGAGAAAGGGTGATACAGAGATATGCATAGAGCTGGTGAATTATTTGATACTATCTCTTATTAATTTTTGAATGCTTAGATTAAAGAGATTCACTGTTAAGAAAGTGGAATAGATATGAATAGATATTTTCATTTACACCGTCAAAATCCGGTTGATTGTTAGGTAGGGGTTAGGGTTAGGGTTAGGGGTTAGTTTCATAATTTAAAAAAAAATTCTAAAAATCGTTTGTTAAAACAACCGGTTATTGACGGTTTTAAATGAAAAACATGTCCTTTCTTAATCGAGATCAAAAAGGTGTGCCTAAAGGTCATATGGTCCCGAATATCTAATTAAATTATACGTGGGGGATGATCAACGCTGGTTTGGTTGGATTTTACGGCATGTCAACCCGTGTTGGGTTATTTTATGACGAAGACGTTTGTTATATTAATTTTTGTTGGGTATTCAATTTAAAAAAAACATTCTTTGAACTATTTAACACATAAATGGGAATCTAACAGGTACTACCACTCCTGGTCCGAGTGACCAGAGAGTAATGGCAATGAAACGGTACTCCACACTCCCCAGAGCTCCAGGATTGGAACAGTATTTCTAAGTTCACCAATCCTTGTTTAAAACCCCGGGGGCAAAGTTTTTAAGTGCCATCCTTGGCCAGTTGAAATAGGGCTTAAAGAAAGTCCTGTGTTATGGAATCCTTTGGTGATCCTATGATAATCGTATAAGTCCTATCCTGTGTATTGGTTAAGGTCCAGTGATTTAATCCTATGTCCGTCGTCAAAGAATGCCAATGTAATTATGACCATTAGGGTCGGTTAAGTATTGTATCAACCTCAGAGTACTGCTAGTGATTGGCCAAGAGTTAGATCTCATGATTCTCGCTTAGTCTATAAGTATGGGCGAGAATCTGGCACACACCTGATATATAAAAAAGTGAACAGCTTGACTTTCTTTTTTAAAATGTGTACATGTGATGCGTAATAAATGAAATCTTTAATTTAAATAAATCAAATTCTTACGAGGAGATGCGACACAGGGTCAGTTTCTTAACCGTTGTTTTAACAGGTTTTAATTCAGAGTTTTCCTACTGCTACTGTAACGTGGCGGTATATTCACGGTACCAAAACGGATATATGTAACGTTCTAATAGCGATATAATTGTATAGCGGGTCTTGTCGAAGTGCCTCCAAATTCACGACACTAAAAAGGTGTTCGGCACGTGCGCGGTCATCTTGTCGATAAAAAAAAGTACAACGCGAGAAATATATCGTCACAAGCTGCTTAGCTTTTATTTCCAGGCTAGGCTCGTCTCGTGGGTTGTGTCGGAGAGGAGGGAAGGCAGAGAGAAAGAGAGAGAGAGAAACACTGTTAACTTACACACTAGGGACCAGAGGCCCGTCCGTCCCCCTAGGCCTCAGAAAGCAAAAAAGGCCGGTATTTTTCTTCGTCGTTCTACGTCACCGCGTGACTTACGGTTCCGGTCAACACCCGAAACTTCCGGTTGGCTTTTAATTCTCCATTCAGGGGTGGGGGTGCGGGGTGTAGTCACACCCCAGTCAAAATCACGACAACTGTTTTTGTGCTCATCACTATTTTTTTTAAAACCTTTACTATCTCTATTTATTCTTCCTCTCTTTTCTAATAGGAGTTCTCGCAAAACTCAGGACCTTCACCATCTCGCTACACAAGTTTAAAAGAGCCCAGTCTCTCCTACTATTTACCCATAGTTGTTTATTAGCCTTTGCAAAGTTCACCAATCCTTATTCAAAACGATATATTTAATGTATACATGTGACGCGTGATAAATCAAATGTTGAACCTTTTATATGGCGCGAATTTTGATTGAGTTTAAAGTTTAGTGACAACAAAAAAAGTTTATATGATTAATGATTTCAATTAAATCTATTAAACTCATGATATTTCCTAACTCTCAAATATTGGACAGTGTTTATAAAATGGCCCACATTACAAAAACAAATCACAAAACATAATGAACTTATTCCAGGCAAGTAATCAAATTATTAAAAAAATTCATTTCAAGTAAAACATTATATATATATATATATATATGTATATACACATATAATATATATATATACATACATATATATATACATATATGTACATACATATAAATATACATACATATATATACATATATATATACATATATAGAATATATACATACATATATATACATATATAGATATATATACATATATATAAACATATATATGCATATATATATATATACATATATATATATATATATACATGTTATGTATATACATATATATATACATATATATACATATATAAATATATACATATACATTACATATATACATACATATATATACATATACATATACATACTATATACATATATACATATATATGTACATATATATATATACATACATATATATTATACGTACATATATATATATACATATGTATATATATATGTATATTATACATATATATATACATATATATATACATATATATATACATACACACGCATACACACACACATATAGTATATATATTCTATGTGAAATAATTGTACATTATAGATTGTTAATGATGTAAATATTAAAGAAAATCTAAACGAAAGTCAATTTATTCAAGACATAACAGTTTTATTTTTATGTCTGTTAACGTTTTACATACCAACAAGAATTTAGAATATAAAGATTAACATGATAATCACGAACACTACATTTTTGCATCAGTTATTCTGTCTTAATCAAATCTCATTTGTTATTCGAAGACAAAGATTTGGCGGGGGATGATCAACGATTTTCAGGTATAGTAATGTTTGGAATAATATATTATGATGGACTCTCCTCGATCGACGTATGAGTGTTCATACAATGAACATGCACACAGTGATTTGTTTATAGTGGTGAAGGCTTGTGTTGGACCATCCACACTTTTTGGTACAGTCGATAGGAAAGAATTGGTGCATCAAGGAATGCCACAAACCCAATCAACGACCGACCTCAGGAATTTTGAATTCAGAGTTATCCCTCTCCTAGACTGGTTATCTACCCAGGACTGAAGGGCCCAGTCTGCCCTACTATTAAACCCATAGCTGGAGGGAATTTTGAATTCAGAGTTATCCCTCTCCTAGACTGGTTACCTACCCAAGGCCGAGGGGCCCAGTCTGCCCTACTATTTAACCATAGCTGGAGGGAGAAGATATGGATCACATACCTTTCCCAAGAGTATTAGCGCTATGTGAAATACCAGCAGTTTCGTCTAGGAATTGAACTTGAATCGACGAGTCCATTTTCCACGACTCTAAACACTAGCCCACGCTCATCCATATATATATATATATATATATATATATATATATATATATATATATATATATATATATATATATATATATATATATATATATATATATATATATATATATATATATATATATATGTGTGAGTGTGTGTGTGTGTGTGTGTGTTGTGTGTGTGGTTGAGAATAGACGAAGAAAGTTGAAATAACAACTCAACTAAATTCAATTGATATTTCGCCTCATTGTTAGCTGAAGATATTCAAAATTTATTGCCATAAATGCTTTTATAGTGAAAGGTAATTGAGTTATGAAAGAAATAATAGGGTTGTTAGTGTGTGTGGTAGAGAGGAATGAGGAAACGTTTATTGTGTTGGTATATCAAAATTTTTCCTCTGTTCTAAACTATATTTAGTCGAATTTATTCAATCCTTCACTCCTCACACACACACACACACACCACACACACACAAACACAGAGAGAGAGGAGAGAGAGAGAGAGAGAGAGAGAGAGAGAGAGTGGAGAGAGAGAGAGAGAGAGAGAGAGATACACCACAACACATATATATATGTATATATATATATATGGTAGAAATGTGAGGAGGTTAATCCGACAGTATGTGGAGAAAAGTAGACAAACACCGGATGTTATGGAAACTTGATGTTTATTGTCGACGGTGCAACGTTTCGGCCATTTATTAGACCATCTTCAGGACTTGGATATAGTTCTTACTCCAATGATGGAAATTCTCAAAATGCTGAAAACGGAAGTCGTCAGTAGGGGGAGGTGTAGTTGGGGGTGGTTAGTAGATTCTTCTTCTCTCTGGAA
>CM042176.1:56842329-56854829 GCA_023376005.1 Doryteuthis pealeii
CGGTATTGAATTCTATAAAATTCTATGTTATTTCATGTTTCAGCACAACATTAATACTTCTTATTTTGTCTTTATTTCAAACGTGCCTTCCATTAATGTTTTGGTCAAACGTTATATTTACATATCTAACCCTTTAAGCTAGGATATATATATATATATATATATATATATATATATATTATATAATATATATATATATATAAATGAATAGAGAATGAAAAAATGAGAAAAGTATTGGCATGTGAAAAGGTGCTATAAGCAGAGCAGATTTTATAATCAATGGTAATATTATGGGTTTACACTCATAACTTAAAGTTTCATGGTAATCCAATCATCAAAAAAAATTACTGGTTTTTAAAATCTCAACCATTTCACGACTGGTTTTTAACATCTCAACCATTGAACTCATCTGATGATTGGATTACCATGAAACTTCAAGTTATGAGTGTAAACCATAATATTACCATTTGATTATATATATATATATATATATATATATATATATATATATATATGTGTGGTGTGTGTGGTGTGTGTGTGTGTATATATATAACGCACATACACTCACGTACGCATGCAAGCACATAGTCACCAGCTAAAACAAGCACAGGCGTGTGCACGCAAGCACACACACACACACACACACATACACATACACACACACACACACTCCTTTATATATATATATATATATATAATATATATATATATATATATATATATAGTATCCGATTGCCGCCTTAACTTCTCCGTCGCAGTGGCGTCAGTAAATAATCCAAAAGATTAAAAATATAGAGCAATAATAATACTAATAAAATTATTTGTAGATGGAAAATAAAGGTTCTACCATGGTTTCAATCAAAATATGATCTCCTCTACATTAACCAAGTTGGATGTAATTCCACAGTTAAAATTGAATATATTTATCGGGATAATAATGGTTTGAACGCTACGTTATTTTTCTCTAAAAAAAAAATATATATATATATATCTGCGTGTGTGTGTGTGTGTTGTAAGGTAATCGAAATACTGGTAAGTAAGGGGTGATTTCTATTTTGGATCATCGAAATCTCCCTGTACAATCTTGTAGGTGCAAACATATTTATTCATACAATCCATTTTATAAATCCCTAAGAGAGCTCAATGTATAATAACCAATAAATCAATTATTACAGGACAATATTTAGATTTTCAAAGAACGGTTTGTTTTTTTGTTCTTTCTTGGAAAGCTATATACACATACACACACACACACACACACACATATTATATATATATATATATATATATATATATATATATATATAATATATATATACCAGCTAAAGTACCCGGTCCAAAAACAATTAGCAACACAAGACAGTGTTTTAACATATTTACATCCAAAGGTAAATAGTTTAAGGACATTTCGTGAAAATCGGAGCATTAGTTGATTTTTCATAGAATTAAAAAAAAATTCCTGTTCTCGTAACTTGTTTTTGGACACGTTGAATTTCAGTTGATTAAAACATTGTTTTTTCAATCATAATTTTCATTATTTCCGTAAGCTGAAATTTTCTTTTAATCATCAGGAGTTTGTTTAATGTTTCTATTTCGAATGGAAAAATTTTTTTCAATATAATATCAATGTTTAGGCAAGTTTCATTATGTTAAATATAGGGGTGTAAAATTTCACAGGGAAATTGGTGGTACCTAATATTGTCGAAAGACCATTTATCTTAAAGGTTTTTATTTAATAAAAAAAAAAAAGAAAAAAAAGGTTAGTGGTGACTCAATTTTAAAAAAAATGTATTTTTTTATTTAGATTTATATTCTTATTAAATAACAAGTTTTCTTATTCAAGTTACATACATTAGAATCATGTTTATTTTATATTTGTTTAGTGTTAAACACTAAACTTCATATTCAACTACCTCGTATTTTTACTTTTAAAATTTTGTTATTGTTAATATTTTTATACATAGTTGTTATTGTAATTTTTCTAAAAGCTTTTATATAGAGAGATGTTTGTTTAATGTTAAGCTAAGTGTTACTAAAAAAAAATGTAAAGACAAATAAACTTTCGACAATTATATGTATGTATTTATTTAGATATTTCTTTATTCTTTTTTACTGTTTGACAAACAGTAAAGGAATTTCGTAAATAAGTAAACAAACAATGTTTGTTTACTTATTTACGAAATGTAATTCAAAGTTTTTCAAATAAATTATTAAACTTAACTACCTCGTATTTTTAACTCATGTCTAGATTTTGTAAAAAGGCTTTTTTTCTAAACTCTTTTGAAAAAAAATTAAAAACTGATAATCTTTTTAGTCCGGTCATGGACGGATACTTTTCCACGTATTTTTTTAAACTCAAGTTCAGATTTTTTGTAAAAGTATTTTTTTCTAAAACTCTTTTGTACATACGAAAAAAAATACTGATTATAATTAAATACCGGATACTTTTGCTAGTTAATAGTAAAACAAAAGATGGGTTATATTAATCGTTAAATTAAATGTTTCGTTATTATTGTTATTTACTTCACGCTGTAAAAATAATTAAAAATCGATAAAACCACATACAAATTACATACTTAGAAAGATTATTTTATTTTCTTCTAACCAAATAAATATTTCTAAGATGCGCGAGAAATTCCGAGCTGAACGATTAGGGCACACATTTTTCAACTTCAAATTACCAGTAGCGGCGCCATTTTACTGTTGATACAGACAGCATATATATATATATAATATATATATATATATATATATATATATATATATAATATATATATATATATATATATATATATATATAAACCCAGTTTATTAAAATTTTGAAACTAGTCAACATGTCCTCGAATGCCTATAATTTCCCGCCAATCCTCTTACTTTCTTACAAACATGTTCGCCCCCCTTACAAACACGAGAATGTATTTTTAGTAAGAAAAACCCTCTTTTAAATCTTTTCTTATCGGGATATTTAGCTCAGTTGGTAGAGCATCGGCCTCGGAGCCACAAGGTTCCGGGTTCAATACCGGTTCTCGCCAACTCAGCGTATGAGTAGCACAGGGATATGTGTGGTAAAGTGGAGAGTTGATGATGGGTGTGTTGCTCCAACTCAGACGCAAAAATAATCTCCATGGTCTAGCGATAGTGAAAAGGGTATAGACTCTCTCGCTCTTGGCCAATATCGACAATTTTAGAAGAAAATTAAGACAATCCGTCGACTTTAATGGGTGGCTCTATCTCTGATATTGTGCATTGTCTGATTGCAAAATGACCAGTTGTTTTACAATTTAATTTGCTTCTCTCTCGCTTCCCCCCTCTCTCTCTCTCTCTCTCTTTTTCCTCCCTCTCTCTCTTTCTCTCTATCACCCTCTCCTCTCTCTCTACCCTCTCTCACTCACTGTATTTCTCTCTCTCACACACCTCCTTTCCTCTTCTCTCTCTCTCTCTCTCTCTCTCTCTCTCCACACACACACACACACACTATCACTAACTCTCTCTCTCTCTCCCTCTCCCCGTTTCAGTCTTTCTCTCTCTCCCACACACGCACACAAACTCTCTCTCTCTCACACACACAAACACAAATACAAACATATACACACTCTAAAAATAAAACGCCCCCTCCCTCTCTCTCCTCTCTTTCTCTCTCTCTCTTCTCTCTATCACTCACACTCTCTCCCTTTCTCCCCTCTCTCACTGTATTTCTCTCTCTCTTTCACACACCACTCTCTTCTCCCCCTCTCTCTCTCTCACTCACTATCACTAACTCTCTCTCTCTCTCTCTCTCTCTCCCAGTCTGTATCTCTTTCTCAGTGTGTGTTTCTCTGTTTCTTTATATCTGTCTTTATAATATATATATATATATATATATATATATATATATATATATATATATATATATATATATTATTTTTTGCAGGTACAGTTTTCTTATTCTCCCACTGTAAGTTTTACCATTTATTTTGAGTAGTTCAAGTGAAAATGATAATAGTATATTTACAACAGTCACACACATACACACATTTACACACATACATACACACGTATACATACATACATACATACATACATACATCATATATATATATATATATATATATATATATATATATATATATATATATATATATATATATATCAGCCTGTATATATATATATTCCTTCTTAACCACAGGCAATTTTAGAGATTCCAATCAGCGTGAAAATAGCAAACGTAATATTTGTGCTTTTGGTAAAAAAAAAAAATTAAATAATGAGTAAGTTCCATATTTAGTCATTTTGCGCAAGAGTACAAAGGTCGATTTTAGGACTTTTGCTTGTCTAGAAAAAAAACAACATCACAGAGGATGATATTTTGAATTTTCTTCTTCATCTCAGATCATCGTATGTGTGTCAAGAAAAAGATTAATTCGTTGCCTTAAAATTTGATCAAAGGTCACCATCAATAATAGTTGGTATTTACGAATTAATGTCAAACTCCGTCTGGTGATATTGTTTTGAAAATTGGAAAATAAAGATAAAGATAAGACAATAACGATGTAGACTACGCTGAATTTACCAGGGAAGCCAGCGTGATTTAATGGTAGTTAGATTTGTTGAGAAAATTCTGTATATATATATATTTTACGAACCCCTCCACACTCCTTTATAATTCGTTTATTTAATGCGTGAGCGTGAACTGAAAGGCAAACAGTCTTGTCAAGGATTTGAACTCGGCTCGCCGTTTCCATATATTACAATTATACCAAGAGTCCCTCCAAATGTATTAATGTAATTTATAATCATTCAAAATAATATCTCAGTCAGATCTATTTGACCCATAGATGGGGGCCCTAATTGGTCCTTCCTCTCCGGGTCAGAGGGAACTGAGAGCATTTGGTAACAAATATACGACTTTACATATTCTACTTCTTCAGGAATACCAGGAAATAGGAACTAGTTTTATATATATTTACCAACCCCTCCTCACGAGCAGGATGTGACACAATGTCAATTTCATAAGCGGAGTTCAACAGGTTTGAATTCAGAGTTTTCCTTCTCCTAGACCGGTTACCTAACCAAGGTTAAAGAGACCAGTCTACCCTACTATTTATCCATAGCTGGAGGGAGAGTAGGATTCATACCTTTCCAAAGGGTATTAGCGCAAAGTGAAATGCAATTACCACATCCAGGATTTGAACACTGGCGACGAGTCCATTTCCCATGACTTTAACCATACACCATGCGCTTCTTAATTCTGGTATATATATATATATTTACCAACCCCTCCGCACGAGCAGGATGCGATACAAGGTCAATTTTTTTAAGCGGGGTTTAACAGGTTGAATTCAGAGTTTTCCTTCTCCTAGACTGGTTAAAGAGCCCAGTCTGCCCCGCTATTTACCCATAGCTGGAGGGAGAATTGGATTCATACCTTTCCCAAGGATATATGCGCTATGTGAAATGCCAACAGCTTCGTCCAGGAATTGAACTCGCGTTGACGAGTCCACTTCCTACGACTCTAACATTAGACCACGCGCTTAATTCTGGTATATAAGGTGTGTGCTAGAACACAAACCTTACTTATAGACGCGGTCAGAATCATCTGATCTAACTCTTGGCCAATTCACTGGCTCTACTCTGAGGTAGATACAATACTTAAAGTGACCCTACCGTTCATAACTACTGAGACATTCTTTGACGACGGACGTAAGATTAAATCACTGGACCTTTAACAATACGCAGGATAGGACTTATACGCTTACCAAAGGATTCTATAACACAGGACTTCTTTAGCCCTTTTCAACTGGCCAAGGATGGCACTTAAACTTTACAAGATTATCATACAATTGTTGGTGAGTCCAATTCTTAATGCCCTTAGGACAAGCCCCAGCCCTTTTTGTGTTATGGAAAGCTGGAAAACGGTGGCTGAGAGTGTTCATGTCCTGGGAAAAAAACGTTAAAATCTAACTGATGGTAGGTTACAGTTCTGGAGGTTTGGGGAATGTGGAGCACACCTTCATCACCATTGCTTCCTGGTCCACTCTGACCCGGAGTGGTAGTACCTGTTAGGGTCCCAACTATGGGTCAAATAGAAAAATGTGTTTATAAAAATTGAGTATCCATTAAGAATGAAATTATTTCAAAATATTATCGGCATTAAATAACCCCTGACACACACACACGTTATTATATATATATATAACACTCCACTTATATCTTCTTATTATAATGGAGATTGTGTGTTTTTCTGTCTGTAACCGAAAACTATATTACTACTCAAGTCACAATTCCCTTAATTATTTACGTCAAATTCTCCATGATTTCATTCTTTAAACCTTCAGTTATCAATAAAATTATTATATTACATTATTAATACTGTTGACCATATCTACGTACTAATAACATGCAATGTATTTTATATACAACAAAATAGCGGTTTACAGTTTGAACGAGAAGGCTAATTTGCATATTGATATTTAAAATTTTATTTTAATAAATATGTGCTTGCTATTATTGATTTCTAATTGTTTGGTTTTTATCTTAAGAAATATAAACAAAAATCTCGTGGATAAATCTTAAAAAGAAATTTATTTACAAGAAGAAATAACTGTAATATTATCCTTTACTTCCTATTTTTAACTAAATAGATAAATTAGGAAAATTTACCAATGAAAAGAGGGAGTAATGGAAAATGATGGAATAGTTAGTTTCAAAGTTGTTCTATTTTTCGATTATACCCCCCTCTGTGCAGATCTTTTTTATCTGCATTCTTAGTTCAGTTTCATTAGCCTTTCTAATTTTTAACATGATATTTATTATATCAAAAACTTAAATACTTGCACCCGGAGGGTGCATATATTTGCTATTATATATAAAAGAATATATATATATATGTATATATATATATACATAACACTCAACTATAATATAATATATATATATACATACATATATATATATATATATATATATATATATAAACTGAAATATTCGAACATACGACCCTACGAACCATAATACACTTCGATTCAGTGTAATATCCAGTTTGTCTACATTTCTCCATATATATATATATATATATATATATATATATTATATATAGTCATCGACAGACACGAGTTTCGACTTATCAAGTCTCTTCAGTATGGCTAGACATTTGTAAGCTACCTACAGCCGGGATTGAAAATCCGATCGGTTCAGTGTCAGTCCGTCACCTTAACCATCACTTACCGAATGCGAAGGGGATTTTAACTGTTTTAATACACACATCGCTTTTTATGTAAAGACCCTCATAGAGTGCTCCATCCCTTATATGGGAGAGAGTTGCGTTTACGCTTTAGTTGGCATCATCATCGGAATCCCCACCAGAGTGCCCAACCCTAGTGGGATGTGGAGCGTATGTAGAGTCATCCACAGACACGTGTTTCGGCTTATCAAGTCTCTTCAGTGCGGCTAGACATTTGTAAGCTACCAACAACCGGGATTAAAATCCGATCGGATGGGTGTATATCTGTGTATGTGTGTGTGTGTGTGTGTTGTGTGTGTGAGAGAGAGAGGAGAGAGAGAGATGAGAGAGAAGAGAAGAGAGAGAGAGTGTGTTGTATGTGTGTGTGAGTGTTTGTTGAGTGTACGTGTGGGGGTGCACAGGTACATATTTGTACATGTGCTTGGAATTTAAATTTAATTTCAAAATTAGATTACCAAAGGAGAACTGTCAACATAATACCATTTTATTTTGGAATCTGAAATCGAAATCTACAATAGCCAGAATCCTCACAGATTCTCATTTCTCTCAGAGTCAAAAGAACAAATCAGAATAGATACCATTTGACGGAATGCATTTGGCATTTCTTATTCTTAGAAAAAAAAACAAATTTCTCTTTGTTTTCATTTTTGTTTCATTTTGGGTAGGCTTTACTTTACTTGTCTTTAATGTTTAGGCAAAATGTTGTTGCTTCTTCCCTTTTCGGTCTAAATGTACCTAATTATAAAAGCAATTTAATGAACTTCTCACTATTTTTATGCCTGTTGCCCGTTCCAAGTTCATTACGTATGCATTATGGCTAATGTTAGTGAGTGTCGACTCATACGCTCTGGGCATTGCTCGAAATAACACCGACAAGATGAAGATATTGAGCAGCAGTAATCACTTTAGTATTGACCAAGACCTTTTCCAGCTGCCAACAGGTCAGTGCCATCACACGAGACGCCGCTTGATTATAGAGAACTGGAAGACGTTGGAAATAGAGACAACGAACTTGTTGCATTTCAAATGACTTAGTAGAAACGTTGTCAACTATAAAAGTAAACATCCTTTTTGCATAAACATTGTTTTTTTTAAAAAATTGAAGATCCTTTTGAATGTCTATTATTATAAACATTGCCTTTTTTTTAAAGTAAAGATCTTTCAAATGTTAGTTATAAACATTGTCTTTTTAAAGGAAAAGATCTTTTAGATTGTCTATTATTATAAACATTGTTCTTTTTTTAAGTAAAGACGTTTTCGAATGTTAGTTAGTATAAAACCACCCACGACCAACAGGTGTCCCAATGAGGACGTTATCCTCTGCAGAGCTGCAGTCGGTGTATTCTAAAGCTCCAGTTGACAGGGCTACTGGTTTTCGGTATTTACTTAAATCTCCCATCAGGGCACGCACAAAACGAAGCGCATGCGATAGCTAGTAAAAGAAATGCGTGGATCCCACCGGCATTCCCCTTTTGAGGCTCACCAGTCACCGGAAAATGAACCCGTGATGCCCTTTTAAATTGAGAGGGCAGTTGCTGTCTGGGGAAGAACCCCATGGATCGATTAATTTGACCGGCTGACTTGAATCTACCAATCTAGCTTTATGCCAGGAACGTGGTAATTTTTACTTTATATTAAGGGTGGACGAGTCCACCACAATAATGATCCTCAGCTGACAAAATTTATGAGTTGGGTACATTTTTGACAGCATCTCGATTCAAAAATTAGTCATAAATATCGATTAATAAATACGAACAAATAGAAAAAATCAATAATGTTGATGAAGATGCATATCGAGAACATAAGTTTTTTAATTAGAAAAAGCATTTTTTTTTCAAAAATGAAGTATACTTGAGTTTTTGATTGGATATGAATAAAAGTTTCTTAAAAAATTCTATGTATTCGATTTGAATTGACATTTTTAGAACCTTTGATTAAACAGCAAAAAGGGGAGAATTGTGATGCTTCAAGATTTTAATGGCATTTCATCCCATCAAGAGTTATTTATACCTAGAGGTTTTTGGAATTTTATGTTCATATTTATATCTTTTGTGTAGTAGTTACTTAATTTTTGTACAAGAATATATTCATATCGAATATTCCTATCTAATATAAATATATGCGCCATGCCCCCCTACCCTAAAAATGCTAAACAGTGCCTGCTCAAAATCCAACCCGTGTTACTATTGAACTCCCTAGCTGTTTGACAGCGTTTTTCCCGAAAAGTTAATGCGATATGAAAGCGATATTTTTACCCAAGTCTTTTCTCGAATATATATAAAATATTCCTATCTAATATAAATATATGCGTCCTGGCCTTCTTCCCTCAAAAATGCTAAGCAGTGCCTGCTCAAAATTGAACTCTCTGTTTGAAGGCGTTTTTCCCGAAAAGTTAATGCGATATGAAAGCGTTATTTTACCCCCAAGTCTTTTCTCGACAAGTAAATGTAGATATTCTACCAACCCCCGTCTTTAGAATATTTCTAGCGGTTTGAAGGCGTCACCAAAAAACAATCAAGACATTAAACAAACATAAATAGAAAATCAGAATATTTAGATATTCTTTTTATTTTAATTTAAAAAGAAATGTCACGTCATTTTTAAAACAAAAAATATCTTTTTTTTTTCGGCAATTACATTTTATTTTGATTTGATGTGCGCGTATTTTTACATGAATACGACTGAGTGGGAGTGCAAGTTGGATATTGAGCTGACACCGCTTAGTGTTTTTTTAAGGCAGGAGGCTAGGACGTATTTATTTTGGATTAATGGTGATGAAGGGATACTCCACATTCCCCAGAGCTCCAGAATTGGAACTTCACCATCAGATCGAGTTTAACATCATACCCAGGACAGTAAGACCCTCAGAGTGGATCTGGGAGTAATGTTGATGAAGGGATACTCCACATTCCCAGAGCTCCAGAATTGGAACTTCACCATCAGATAGAGTTTAACGTCATACACAAGACATTAAGACCCTCAGAGTGGATCTGGGAGTAATGTTGATGAAGGGATACTCCACATTCCCAGAGCTCCAGAATTGGAACTTCAACATCAGCTAGAGTTTAACATCATACCCAGGACAGTAAGACCTCAGAGTGGATCTGGGAGTAATGTTGATGAAGGGGTACTCCACATTCCACAGAGCTCCAGAATTGGAAGTTCACCATCAGATAGAGTTTAACATCATACCAGGACATTAAGACCTCAGAGTGGATTTGGGAGTGATGGCGATGAAGGGGTTACTCCACATTCCACAGAGCTCCAGAATTGGAACTTCACCATCAGCTAGAGTTTAACATCATACCCAGGACAGTAAGACCCTCAAAGTGTATCTGGGAGTAATGTTGATGAAGGGGTACTCCACATTCCCCAGAGCTCCAGAATTGGAACTTCACCATCAGATAAAGTTTAACATCATACCCAGGACATTAAGACCCTCAGAGTGGATCTGGAGTAATGTTGATGAAGGGGTTACTCCCATTCCACAGAGCTCCAGAATTGGAAGTTCACCATCAGATAGAGTTTAACATCATACCCAGGACAGTAAGACCCTCAGCCACCGCCTTCTAGCACATATAGGATACAAAGATGGATACAACAGAGATTATATATTCCAACTTTTCCTGGACGATTTAATAGGCCACTGAGCCTCAAGTCAAGTGCCAGAGTCATATCACGAATTTGGCAGCGTCAGCCATCTTGAATAGAAAAAAACTCCAATAACAATAATTACTTGTTTGCACATAATTATATGATTTTAAATATTCCCATTTAATTCTAATAATTTCTACATAATTATATAGTTTAAAACATTTTCAAATAATTATATATGTTTCAAGTAACTAATAATTATTTATGAAGAGTTATAACTTCAATTCTTAATACAAATAAATTTGAACGCAGTTATAGGATGTCAAGTATTTCTATCATTAACAAGCAGATCTATTTGGCCCATGGTTAATTAACAAATTAAATACATATACACATTAAATATGACCAGGCTTGGTTTTTGGGCAAAAATAATGAAGATTTCATTTAGATTTAGGAAGATATTTAAAAATTCGAATTTGAAAAGTAACAGAAGGGAGGGGTAGTACGTGTTAGGGTCCCATCTATGGGTTAAATAGGAAAGTCTATTTATTAAAGAATTTGTATCCATTCATTTATTTCAAAACTTAATCGGCATTAAATGACCACTGAGGTTGATATGCCGTAAAACAATCAAACCAAAACCAAACCAACTGTTACTTTTTTCTGAACCTTGACAAAGATTATTTTTAGGTTGAATAATTAAAGTCTTGAAAGTTGCTGAATAAGACAGACACACGAGGAACTGTTTTTTGGTTTGGTTTTATTTTGTTTTGTTTTACGGCATATCAACCTCAGTGGGTCATTTAATGTCAACAAAGTTGTGAAATAAATTCATTCTTAATGGATAATACAATTTTGTTTATAAACTCATGTTTTTCTATTCAACCCATAGATGCGACCCTAACATGTACTACCACTCCGGGTCAGAGTGCACCAGGGAGCAATGGTGATGAACGGGTGCTCCACATTCCCAAACCTCCAAAACTGGAACCTCACCATCAGATAGAGTTTAACGTCATTCCCAGGACATGTAGACCCTCAGCCATCGCCTTCTAGCACCCATATGATAAAAAGGGGTTGGGGCTTGCTATAAGAGCAATAGGGTTGGGTCAATCATATAGGTGCTTGGGCTTGACGTGACCAGCCGATTGATCGGAGGGGGCCTCTCCGACCGCCCGTCTAGCCCAAGATAGGACCAAAGTGGAGTATTGCAAGTCATGGACTGCTCAGCCACCTGGGTTCTATCCTTAAGCATCACAGGTCGCCACCCACGGTCAACAGGTGGCCTCATTGGGAGAGTCTTACCCCTCTGCAGTCGGTGCATTCTAACGCCTCAGCCGACAGGGCGGTATTGACCTATAGCTGAAACTCTGACAGGAACTACAACTCTGTGTCAGAGTTGATCTGGAATCTTATATCAACGTAAGGTGACCCTGTGCTACCCAGAGGTCCACAACTGAAGTCTCACTTCCGGATGCAGTTTAGTGTGACAGACAGGATGCCGCTTTTGTGAGGGGTCTTCCTTCTCTACAGTAGATGGAGTTGGAATATTCTAAGCGGCTCTGATTGGATGTCTGTGGATGTTTGTGTGTGGGTAAGAATAAGTATTATATGTAAGCATGTAGATAGGTAGGTAGATTTACACGGGTAGAAATTGATATATAAGGTCGCAAATATTGGGCACCCA
>CM042176.1:56859829-56862329 GCA_023376005.1 Doryteuthis pealeii
ATCCAGAACTGAAGCCTTACTTCCGGATGCAGTTTAGTGTGATTGGGCAGGAAACCCTTTTTGTGAGAAGTCTTTCCTCTCTACAGGAGTTTGGATTGGCATATTCTAGTCTCTCTGATTCTGTGTGTGCGGATGTGTGTGTGTGAGGCGAGGGTAAGAAAATAATAAGAAGTATGTAGTATTTTTTTGGCAATAATTTTTTAGAATTTTGTCTTCTCGTTTGAGTTCAAGACTGAGAGAAAATCATGATGGAAGATAAAAAAAAAATAGATAAATATAAAATAATGA
This sequence comes from Doryteuthis pealeii, assembly GCA_023376005.1. Lineage (NCBI taxonomy): Eukaryota > Metazoa > Mollusca > Cephalopoda > Myopsida > Loliginidae > Doryteuthis > Doryteuthis pealeii. The sequence continues at coordinate 56,860,118 of CM042176.1, forward strand.
TCCTCTTGCTTATTCCAAGAGTAATTACTACTTTTCAACAATTAGAAATCTTCTTATTTCTTTTCTTTCTTCAATGTTGATCACATTTTCTTTTTTAGACTTTAATTACGCGATTTATTTAATTATATTACGCTTAGCCTCATTTTTTGTAAAGTTAATAGGTTTTAAGTATCTAACAGTTTCAGAATTGTCATTGGCACCTTTTCGCCCACTTTAGAACAATTGGCGTAGTGTCCAAAAAATAAATAGATAACATTATCTGCATCTGAGCAAGTGTCCTGTGCAGACCTATCTTTGAGTGACAGTCTTTGGATGCACTGACTGTACATAAATCGTGATGCTTCCTGGTTTTAACTATTGTCTGAGGCTGCTGTTTTTTCTCCCTCTTTTCTGGCTCTCATTGCTGTCGAGGCTACTCTCCTCTCCGCCTCACTCCTCTTCGTGCCTTGCTTAACGTTAAGGCACAAGGTCGCTCGATATTCTGCATCTACCTCCCACGTGTTGGTGTTAATGTGGCATATCCTCATGTCTCTCCCGCAGACATCTTTAAAGTGTAGGCGTGGTCTACCTACCGATCGGGAGCCTTTCACTAATTCGCCATACAAAAGATCTTTGGGATTTGGTAATTTTTCCATCCTCCTGACATTTCCATGCCGGCGAAGGCTCCTCTCGCAGAGGATGGATAACATGCTGTTCATGTTTGGCACAATCCAACCCGACTGCGTTGGGCACTTCATCCTGTCAGCGGATGTGCAGAATACGGCGTAGACAACTGAGGCGGAAATGTTGGGTTTCCTTTCCAAAGTTTTAGAATATTCAAAGGAAAAAAAGCGACTTTGTATGATATTTACATACCAGTTTTAAACTATAATCTTTTCACTGGAGATTGAGTGACAGCAAGTATCCTTAGCGCTCCAGGACATTTGTAAGTATATTTAATACTTTTAACAGTGGTATGGTCTAGATGGTTTTAGTTGCTTCCTCTGATGGCTAGTTTCCCAATTTTTTCCCCAGCCTTTGGAAACAGTTTCCAAGAGCACCAATTATATCAGCGTCACCTTCATTCTCCACAGAATATCAGCTTTCTGGCAAGATTCAGGTGTCTATCTTTTCAATTTTTATTAATCTATGGTCTGCAATAGAGGACAAGTTCTTTTGTTTTTATTGATTAATAATAAGTCTTGACTATATTCATAGATTGTTTTGCGCTAGACTATGTACTCCGAACATCACTAAGGTACCATAAAAGAAAAAGGTTTTCACACTAAGAAAGGCGAGAAGCAGGCGATACCCCGCACAACTGTCACAGATGTAGACTATGCTGATGACCTCGCACTTCTTGCAGATACACCGACATAGGCTGAGGCACTACTACACAGCCTGGAGAAGGCAGCAAAGAACATCGGCCTATATGTGAACTCTGATAAAAACTGAGTTCATGAGCTTCAAAAAGCAAAGAGACATCTCCACACTTGACGGTAAGCCTCTTAAGTCAGTAGAAAAATTCACATACCTAGGTAGTAATATCTCATCCACAGAAAGCGATGTTAACACTCGAATAGGAAAGGCATGGTTGGCCACCAAAAAATTATCAGTCATATGGAAATCCGATCTCCCTGACAAGCTAAAGAGACGATTCTTCCAGGATGTAGTTGTGTCGGTACTGCTGTATGGCTGCACCACTGGACCCTAACGAAGCGTCTTGAGAATAAGCTAGGTGGGGAGCTGCACAAGAATGCTGGCGAGCGGTCCTGAATAGTGTGGAAGCAGCACCCCACAAAGAAGCAACTGTGTGGCCACCTGCCCCCATCTCACAAACCATACGAGTAAGACGGGCTAGGCATGCAGGACACTGCTGGAGAAGCAAGGATGAGCTCGTAAGCAACGTACTACTGTGGAAACCAGCACATGCGCACGCTAATGTGGCCGCCAGCCAGGGCCTACATTGATCAACTATGTAAGGATGCTGACTGCTGCGCGAGAAGCTCCAGAGTCGATGAATGATAGGGAAGGTTGCGAGAGATCATCATGGATATCCGTGAAAATTGCGCGATATTCATAGATATAAGTAGTAGCAATTTAATTGAAACTAATTATTTTTCACATATATTCAATTTTAAGAAATGCAATTCAGTTATAAGCTGTATATAGGATTAAGAATAATTAAAAAGTATTTATCCATAATTACATGAATCAGATATCTATTTAATTC
>CM042176.1:56869829-56877329 GCA_023376005.1 Doryteuthis pealeii
ATGTGTGTTTATGAGAGAGAGAGAGAGAGAGAGAGAGAGAGAGAGAGAGAGAGAGAGAGAGAGAGAGAGAGAGAGAGAGATGAGACGGGAGTATGTGTGTATGAGAGTGATGGAGAGAGGAAGATAGAGGGTGTATAATGCATATTTTGTATGTTTCACAGTAGAAAGCAGTCCAGTTTGTTTTGTGTGACCCTCTCCACTGCAAGCAGCGCATTGAGCGACCTGACACAGGATGAAGTAAAGTCGACAGGGCAGACAGCCAACGAGGGAGCCTATCCACTTTCACTAGCGCTAGTCAAGGTGATTGGTTTTACGTCTGACGTAGAGCGCTACACCAACCATCAACTCCTCACTTTACCACACACAGATACCTGTGCTACTCAGCCGTTATCGAACCAGGAACCTTGCGATTCCTAGGCAAGTGCTCTACCGACTGAGCTAAACCAGAGCAAATAACAAAATGATTTTCCCCTTGCAATGGTTATTTACTCAGCTAGTACTTATATGGAATATTCAGATATTACTAAAATGTTGAACTACAATTGAGAATCCTTCTTTAAGCCCTGGACTTCGTATATATTTCTCAAAGAGAGACCACAATAGAAAATTTGGTAATTTAGGAGGAAGTGCGTCCCGGTCTCCTGCCTCAAAAATCACTACCCGGTGACTATTAAAATAACAACCCAAGCTCGTCGTAATTCTTGTTTATTTATCGTAATTTGTCGTAATTCTTGTTTAGATATGAAGATGGATATATAGTTTGGAATAGACTGAGATAGATAGATAGATAGATAGATAAACAAACAAAATAATATAGATAGATATGAACAAATGGAGATAGATAGATATTTTCGACAAGTAAATGTATTGGGGGGGGGTCGCTTCTTTTTCTGTCGTAATTCTTGTTTATTTAAACTAAAAACAAGACATTAAACAAACATGAATAAAAAAAAGTCTTAGTATTTAAAGTAATATAGATAAATATGAAAAATTGAGATAGATAGATAGATATGAAGATGGATAGTTTTGAATAGACTGAGCTGGGTCGTTATTTTAATAGTCACCGGGCAGCAACTATTGAGGCAGGAGACTGGGACGCACTTTCTCATAAATTACCGAAAATTTTACATAAACACCAAAGAGACAACCCCTGCAACTCGCAAAACCGACTCTTCATCACATACGCAGGACATGAAGACCCTCAGTCACCGCCTTCTAGCACATATATGATAAAACGGTTAAGACTTGCTATAAGGGCAATAGGGTCGGAGAGGGACTCTCCAATCGCTCGTGTAGCCCAATGTTATAGGTGATACACCCTATTTGACCAATGGAATGCGCCGACAGCTTACTATAAATAAACAGGGATAATTGTGGCTTAGAAGCAAGCCAATGCGAGTGCCAATAACTCTGTTCGTCGGACGTAATTTCCACATCTCTCTATTGTATTATCTACTTTCTGTTAATACATTTTTCTACTTTTCGTTACCCGTTGTTTTGTTCTTATTTGACCCTTTAAAACCTCACAACACCCAAGTAAAAGCCAAAGTAGAGTGTTGCATGTCATTGACTGCTTAGTCACCTGGATTTCATCCTTAAGCTTCATTGGTCGCCACCCACGGCCAACAGATGGCCCCATTGGGGGAGTCTTACCCCTCTGCAGAGGAGCATTCTAACGCCCCAGCCGAGAGGGCAGACCTGACAGTAGTAAAAAGAGAAAATAAAATTATTTTTCCCTCATGTAATGCAAAGCTTGATTACTCAACTAGTAGTTATATGGAATATTCAGATATTTCTAAAATGTTGGACTACAATTGAGAATCCTTTCTTAAGCGTTGGACTTCGTATACATTTCTCACAGAGAGACCACAATGGAAACTTTTACGTAAACATCAAAGCGACAACCCTCTGCAACACACAAAGCCGACGTCCTTTTATGAAAAGGTGTGTTGGAAGAACGTGATTTCCCGAGGGCATGCCAAAATACTGACACTCAAAAGCATCGGGGGTACCAGGTACCCTTTTGTGGACTCTTCAGCTCTGGATTTAACTGGGCGATTATTTTTCTTTTGTTAACTAAAACAGAAACATTAAAAAGAAAAAAAAAAACATCTAAAATGTTTATTCTCTATAACTAAAGAATGCGTCAATACAAAAAATGATTTATAAATGATTCTCTCGTAAAGGCTACAGTGTAGTTTAGGTGGAGGCGCTTGTGTAATGGTTATGGTCAAAGGAAATGGACTCGGTGATACAAGTTCTAATTCTGAAAAAGGGTGATATGAATTCTGATATAATCCGAATTCCTGCCTCCTGTCTCAAAACTCGCTAGCCGGTAGCTGCTGAAAAAAAGAACCAGCTAAGATTGAAGTCCGTAGCCGAAGCGGTGTCACTTGAAAAAAAAACCCAACCAACTTAGGGCGTTTTTCCTGAAAACCCAACCCCAACCCTAACCCCTAACCCTAACCATAAACCCCCTAGTTGAAATTAACAGTTTTATTACAAAATTGGTGGGATCTGTTTTATCTGGGTCACCCTGTATACAGGGTAACCCAGGTAACAGAGCCCAAATTATTTATTTATTTTCCCATTAAACTAACCCTAACCCTAACCCCAACCCTAACCCTAACCCTAGTTTTTTTCAAGTGTCACCGCTTTGGTTACGAACTTCAATCGTAGCTCGGTTTTTTTTTCAGCAGCCACCGCTAGCGGTTTTGGAGGCAGGAATATACCAAGTATTCTTCCGCCAGCTATGGGTAAATAGTAGGACTGACTGGGCTCTTTAACCTTGTTATGGCAACGAGGCTAGGAAAAAGGAAAACTCTGAATTCAAACTTGTAAAACTTCGCTTAAGAAATTGACCTGGTATCGCATCCTGGGTTACATATCAAACTTCGTGGGTTATTTAATGCCAATGACATTCTTCTAGAAATAAAAGTTGTAGTTTTTATTTAACCTTCTCGAACTCGGGAGTCTTCTCAAACTCGACATGAAATACCCGATGAAGGCCGGAGGGCATATCGACCGAAACATTGTGTAGATAACTATACAGATGAGGACAATAGACCGAATAATCCAAACAATCCAAATCATCAAGCTTCATCTCAAAAATTCAGAGAAATAGTGTAGATAACAATAAAGATGAGGACAATAGTCCGAATAATCCAAACAATTATCAAGACTCATCTAAAACAATTCTGAGAAATAGTGTAGATAACAATACAGATGAGACAATAGTCCGAAATAATCTAAACAATCCAAATTATCAAGACTCATCCCAAAAATTCAGAGGAATAGTGTAGATAACAATAAAGATGAGGACAATAGACCGAATAATCCAAACAATACAAATTATCAAGACTCATCTAAAAAATTCAGAGAAATGGTGTAGATAACAATACAGATGAGGACAATAGACCGAATAATCATAAGGACAGGACAATAGTCCGAATAATCGAAATTATACAAATTATCAAGCCCGATCTTAAAAATTCAGAGAGATATTCTTTTTTTAAAAAATCAATTGTGTCTGGTAATTTTGTCGTACAACGCCATCTTGTGTCAATTACTAACTTCACATATCACGTTGTTAAGAGTAAATCTCAATTTATAAACCTCTTCCGTTGCTCAAAATAAAACCAAATCCTCTTATTAATTTCGATTCGAACGATATCCATTGTTTCTGCAAAGTTTTTTCAGCAATGTAGTAGATTCCAAACTCTTGTACAATATCCGTTGTTCAATGAGCATGTCTTATCGGCAAAGATTTTGGTGACTAATAATTATTTTTTCAATACGCCAACTGCGCGAAAATGTCCAAATTCTTTATTCAATTAATTTGCTCACTGATTGCTCGATTGGATTTTTACTGAAACAAAAGGAGATACTTGCTAATAATCGATAAAATTAATTAGATAAATTGTGCAACGGAAGGTGTCAATATATATATATATATTTATATATATATATATATATTATTACGTATCATAATCATGATAATACGTATACGTCAGACTACTTATAGACTTATTCAACCACCTTATACATATATATATATATATATATATATATATATATATATATATTTTGTGAATAAAAAGGCCTTAAATACCAGGGGTTATCGGAATTATGGACCATTTCCAAAGTCGGCATGACATCTAAAAGACACTACCAACCAAAAGATTCTTGAAAGAAAGAATACACAAATATCGCCGCTGAGTTTGGGGGGAAATATATAAATGTAAGCACTTTGCCAGTCTGAATAAAGAAGTGATCTGACGAAGCTCGGTGGGCCCCAGATACCCACGAGTGGAAATAGTCCATAATCACGATACCCTGTTATTTAAGGCCTTTTTATTCACACATAAATTTGGTATGTTTATTAAAAATTAAACATTGAGCTCTCATACGTAACCTGAACTCTACAACAAACTACTGTTAGAGAATAGGACCAGCCTAGATTCACCCTTGTACCAAGAAACTTGGTACCCCAACAAAGTGTAATATATATATATATTATATATATATATATATATATATATATAATATATCGATTTCTGTCGGAGGGAAATCGTTAGTATATATCGCTGATGAGACTTAATAAAGTTGAAACAGTCTGTACGATGTTCTACACACCGAGTAATTCTTTGCGAAATTCACTTGTCATTAGTATCTTCTATAATTATCGAATTTTATGCGATATGCGCATTGTAATTGCCTTCAAGCAAAAATATAAATATTAATATATACTTTATTCAATAATGCTTCTAAAATAAACAAACATCCAAAAATCTTATATATATATATATATATATATATATATATATTATAGTGTACAATACATTTAAGGTACAATTGTTACCATTGGTTTCCAGGCAGTATACTTGCTATCCTTCATCACAACAAAGCGCCTGTTAAGAAATACGTGGAATATCCCTTCATTTGTATATGTGTACGTGACTACCGTTTTTGTTGGTCGTTGTTTCGGCACCAGGAGCCGAAGCACACATCTAGATAAGATCAAAGGAAACACAAGAGGGCATAGACAACCAACTCGACAACCAATATAAACACAAGATACTAAGAAAACAACGACCAACAAAAACGGTAGTCATGTACACATATATATATGAAGGGACATTCCACGTGTTTCTTAACAGGCGCTTCGTCGTGATGAAGGGTAGCAAGCATGCTGCCTGGAAACCAATGGTAACAATTGCACCTTAAATGTATTGTACATTATAATAAATAAATACAGTTCTTACAAAAGTAATCGAGCACTTTATTCTCAATTCTCCAATACTAACAAAGAACTAACTATATATATATATATATATATATATATATATATATATATATATATATAAACGCTAAACAAGCCACAGTTTTGAAAAAAATAGCATTATAACATTCCATCGCGTAAACACGCTTCACGTTTATATAAACGCTAAAAAACTACTGGTTTTTAAAATCTCAACCATTTGACTCATCTGAAGATTGCGTAAGCATGAAACTTAAAGTTATGAGTTTATAACATCCATAATATCATTATTATTGATTGTAAATCTGCTCTGCATTGAGCACCGTTTTATTCCAATACTTTTCTCATTTATTCTCTATTCATTATATATATATATATATATATATATATATATATATATATATATATATATGAGAGTAAGTAAACAAACAATGTGTTTATTTTTTATATGGCCTTTTAGCCGTTTTTTGGAGGATATGTGCTTAATTGAAGTCATACCTAATTCTTGAAAATTAATTAGTTAATAATTAATGAATTTAGGCGGGCATATATGTTCAAATGTAAGTCTAATCAAATCGAGAAAATGTCAATCCCTGAATGTACATTTCGACCTATTAGGTCTCATCAGGAAGGTTATAGACATGGGAGACTGCTCCGTGTGTGACTCGAAACCTCGACTGCCAAGCTGACAGGCGGGGACTCTAATCATTACACTAGCTGGCCATTTCCAGAGTTTTTCGTTTTGTTTTGAACTTATTTATATTCTACTTTTTAGTGACTTGCTACACGACAGTATGAGAGTAAGTAAACACACAATGTGTTTATTTTTTATATGGCCGTTAGCCGACAATTTTTGGAGGATATGTGCATATATATATAATATATATATATATATATATATATATATATATATATATATAATATACCAAGCGTGTTGGTAGATCCTTGCGGAGAGAAGAAACCCAGCAGAAAGTTTGATTGTAAAAATATACTACCAAACATCAACCAGAAAGAAAAAAAATTTTGAAAAAAAAGAAAAGACCAAGATATTCGTACCAACAAAAAATAATCTATTGGTACAGTATTTGGCCAAAAGAAAAAACAATCTATATGTATATATATGTATATAAGATATATATATATATATATTCATATAACCGCTAGGAGAAAGCTAATATGTAAAAAGTGCTCGATACCTAAGTAGAGCCAATAATAAAGATAATCTAATGAGTCAGACGAACCTACTATTAGTTTCGCATAAAGCTCTTCAGGGCTAAAATCTGACTCTAGACTTTATATATATATATATATATAGGAAGCGCGTGGTGTAATGGTTAAAGTCATGGGAAATGGACTCGTCGCCGAGTTCGAATCCTGGATTGCATTTCATTTAGCGCTAATACCCTTGGGAAAGGTATGGATCCTACTCTCCTCCAGCTATGGGTAAATAGCAGGGCAGACTGGGTTCTTTAACCATGTCTAGGTAACCAGTCTAGGAGAAGGAAAACTCTGAATTCAAACCCGTTGAATTCCGCTTAAGAAATTGACCTTGTGTCGTATCCTGCTCGTGCGGAGGTGTTGGTAAATATATATATATATATATATATATATATATATATATATATATATATAAAGAAGGTGGTTGAATAAGTCTATATGTAGTCTGACATATAAATATTATTATGATAATGATATGTAATATTCACAGCATATGTTCGATCTACTTGATTAACATACACCGTTGAATTGTTGGTTGTTAGAATACTTCCGTCTACGACAGACGATGGAGTAGTGTCCAAATATTTTTCGGAACTACGTTGGTTGGGTAGATTTTATGGCATGTCAGCCCTTGAAGGGTTATTTTTTCCGAAGACGTTTTGTTTTATTCATTCTTAATAGGTATTCAATATTTTTAAAAGTATATTTCTCGAATTTTTTAGATGAGGCTTGATAATTAGTATTATTTGGATTATTCGGACTATTGTCCTCATCTTTATTGTTATCTACACTATTTCTCTGAATTTTTGAGATGAGTCTTGATAATTAGTATTATTTGGATTATTCGGACTATCGTCCTCATCTTTATTGTTATCTACACTATTTCTCTGAATTTCTGAGATGAGGCTTGATAATTAGTATTATTTGGATTATTCGGACTATCGTCCTCATCTTTATTGTTATCTACACTATTTCTCTGAATTTTTTTAGATGAGGCTTGATAATTAGTATTATTTGGATTA
>CM042176.1:56882329-56902329 GCA_023376005.1 Doryteuthis pealeii
TAAGAAGTTTTCATCCATTTGGATTTAACCAAAAATTAGACTCATTACCCTGGCAATAAAAAGTCGAGGTGACAAAAATGGTGGGGTTCAATAACACCTAAATAATAAACATCGACTATCCCACATCAAACAAACCTCTCCTTAAACCTTTTGAAAATCTAAAAGTCACGCACACAGTACCGAAATACACACACACACACACACTCACACACATATATGTATACACACACATATATTATATGTGTACATATATATACAGTTAAACACACAACTCCCAAGAAACCTTCTTAACACTAGCAAATATATGCACCCTTCGGGTGCAAGTATTAAAGTTTTAATGTAATGAAATATCGTATTGAATTAGAAAGTCTAATAAGAATGCAGATAAAAAGATATGTAACAGAGTGGGGGTATAATAGAAAATAGAAATGAAACTTACTCTTCCATCTCTCCCGTCTTTCATTGCTGAATTTTACTTATTTAACTATTTAGTTACATTAGGATATAAAGAATAAAAATTACACTTATTTTTTCTTGTTAATGGATTTCATTTAAGATTCATTGGAGAGAATTTTGCTTATATTCATTAAAATAAAACCAAACAGTTAGAAATTAATAATACTAAGTACATATTTAATAAAATCACATTTTTAATATCAATATGCAAATTAGCTTTCCGTTCATACTGCAAACCGCTATTTTTTGTATATATAAATACAATAGCATGTTATTAGTATGTAGATATGGACAACACTAATAATAATGTCAAACAATTTTTATTAATAATTGAGGTTTAAATAAAAATAAAGTCATAGAGAATGTAGCGTACATAACTAAGGGAATTGTGACTTGAGTATTAATAGAGTTTCGGTTACAGACAGAAAAATACACAATCTCCATTATAATAAGATATATAAGAGCATTGAAAAAGAACCCACCTCAAAGAGGTTTTTTTCACGGAACAGATGGACTTGCTACTACCAACACACTCTTCTACCCGGATTTTAATGGCATGCCAAACCCTCAAAAAATATTTCAATTACTATAATTCTTTTATAATGCCCCTTTCAGAAAAAAAAAACTCTCTAAAAACAATTTCTTCAAACAAAAATTTTCTCGTGACGATGACCTAAGGTCAAAACTAGTTGAGAATAAATAACATATAAGAAATATTCCTGTTTGTCTTATCACTTTTTGTTCATACTCTCTCTCTCTCTCTCTCTCTCTCTCTCTCTATATATATATATATATATATATATATATATATATATGAAGTGATCAAACAATGTGTTTGAAATGGCGAAGGCCGACAATTTTTAGGGAGATTATGTGCTTAATTAAAGTCATACCTAATTTGTTAATTAATTAATTATAATTAAATGAATTAGGCGTGCATATCGGTTTAAATGTAAAGGGTAAACAAATCGAGAAAAAGTCGATCTCTGTATGTACATTTCAGCCCATTAGGCCTCACCAGCTATAGACAGGGCAGTGCTTTGTGCGCAATTCGAACCCTACCTGTCAGGCTGACAGGCGGGCATTCTAACCACTACACTAGCTGGCTTCTCCAGAATCTCTCGTTTATTATAAACTGATATGTATATCGCATATATATATATTCGATCCCGAAAATTTATGATGATAAATAATTTTTAAAAATAAGTGAATCCAGTACTCCATAACATCGAGTTCCTTCATTTATTTTTAAATGCTTCGTAATAACGCCCAACTTCAACATAAAAAAGACATATATATATATATATATATATATATATATATATATATATATATATATATATTGGTTTGTTGGTTGGTTTTGAAGGCTGTCACAATGCGAGTGTAAAGAAAAAAAAAAGGTAACTATGATGTTTTTTGTTAACCTGTCATTTTATTCTTAATATTTCGAACTGAAGATCTTAGCGGTTGCTAAATTCGTTCTGTCTTAGGTCTTCCAAATTCACACACAGCACATTTGTGTTGTGCAAACAAACCACACACATACACACACAAATTTGGAAGACCTAAGACAGAACGAATTTAGTAACCGCTAAGATCACTTCAGTTCAAGTATTCTTCTGATGATGGGATCTTTATCCCGAAATATTGAGAATAAAATGACAGGTTAACAAAAAACATCATAGTTACCTTCTTTTTTTGTTCTTTACACTTGCATTGTGACAGCCTTCAAAACCAACCAACAAACCAATATATACACAATGCTTCAAGCAAATTACAAAACCCTTTTATATATATATATATATATATATATATATATATATATATATATATATATATATATATATATCACAGTTACCATTAAATCCAACAAGCAAATAAATATACAATCTTATTTACTTATGTTATTTTTCCTAAAACCGATTTAAAAGTGCTCAATATAAAGAGCTAAATAGACGTTTAAAATTGAATGGTTTAAAACAACCGAAGTAGCGTGAATCTTCAGAACCCTGAATAATTATAGATAGATAGATAGATAGATAGATAGATAGATAGACATATTCATCTAAGGATAATTTAGACACAGAATCACAGAACCTTGCTGACTGTGAGTTTATGAGATCCATTTTTCTTTGACTTAAGATCGTATAGACGTATAATGATCTCCTATCCTATCCACCTCCCGCCACACTAGCCTTTCTATAAAACAGTTGTAGGATAACCTGATAATCTATTAAAACGACTGATGATGCCGTGCTCAAAGCTCTAGCGAAATATATCCTACATACTTTTGTCTGAGTTTTGTTCTTTTGTTCCTCACATCTCCCCACACACACACACACACACACACATATATATATGTGTGTGTGTGTGTGTGTGTGTGTGTGTGTTTGTGTGTGTGTGAGAGTGTGTATGTGTATTTAAAGTCGTCGGGTGGCCTAAAATCGGTATCAGACAGGCAGCAAGGGAGTCTATCCTCTTTTCACTAGCGCTAGAACAAGGAGATTGTTTTGGCGTCTGAGGTGGAACGTCACACCTACCATCACTTCCTCACTTTACCGCACAGACCTGTGCTACTCATACGCTGAGTTGGCAAGGGACCAGTATCGAACCTGGAAACTTGCAGTTCCGAGGTGGACGTTCTACATATTCATATTTATATAGTTATGAATATGACGTGAATGTCCCATTTTTATATGAACGTGTAGATAAGCAGGAAACAATAAACTATGTACAGTTAATTACGATGTTATTCTATGCAAGATGGTAATGAAAGCAATCCAATATCTTTATTAAATATCTGTACTGATTATGAGCGCATGCAATACATTTAGAGACATGGTTAGGGTAGCCTTTACTACCCCAATGCACAAACGCCCGCAACACACACACACATTCACGAACACTCCCACTAACACACACACACACACACACACACACACACACACACATATATATATTATATATATATATATATATATATATATGCATATACATATAAGAGAGTGTGTGACGAACACTCACACGCATAGACGCATTATAAATATATATATATATATATATATATATATAATATATACATATATATATAAAAGAGAAAAAGATTGAGAGAGTTAGTGTGTGTGCGTTTGTAGAGATAGATAGATAGAGATAGTGTGTGTGTGAGAGAGAGAGACAGCTAGACAGCCAGACAGAAATAGAGACAGAGAGAGATAAAATTTTACTTCCCCAATACACATACACACACACACACACAACACACATACACACTCACAATCACACATACATACACATTATATATAGGTTTATATATATATATATATATATATATATATATACATATCAGTGAGAGAGAGAAACAGAGAGTGCGAAGAGAGAGAGAGAGAGAGAGAGAGGAGAGAGAGGGGGTGTGTGTGAGAGAGAGAGAGAGGGGGAGAGAGGGATAGAGAGAGAAATTTACTTCCCCAATACACATACGCACGCAACACACACACACATACATCCACATTATATATATATACATATGAGAGTGAGAGGGAGACATAGAGAGTGCGAATGAAAGAGAGGGTATGTGTGTGTGTGTGTGTGTGTGTGTGTGTGTGTGTGTGAGACAGAGACGAGAGAGAGAGAGAGAGAGAGAGGAGAGAGAGAGAGAGAGAGAGAAAATTGAGAAAGACAAATTGATTTTCTAATCAGCAAGAAGAAAGCTGAATGTTTAAGTGGTAAAAATGAATTTTTCGGCCGTGTTAAATATTATTAGTAATCGCGTGATTGACGTCACTTCCGTTCTGGGGAAAAGCGGGAAAAGCGTGACCTGAATTTTGTAGATATTGGCAAAATATGTTTGCATTCGATTCTTGACAAGCATCAATAAATGAGGAGAAACAGTTATTGAACAGATGACGGCTACAGCGTCTTCTGGAAAGATGGAGACTTTCGCGTATGTCTTGAAGGTTGGAGTATAAAATGGGGAGGAGGGGAATTTGAAGGTCTTCCAGGTGGGGAGATTTTTTTTGCACAGGGAAATTTGGGAAGGAAAAAGGCGGGATAAAGTATGTAACTTTCTTGAAAGAAAGAAAGAAAGAAAGAAAAGACAAAGGAAGGAAGGAAGAAGAAGAAAGAAAGAAAGAAAGAAAGAAAAACAAGGAATGGAGGAAGAAAGAAATGAATGAAGTGAATGAAGGATGGAAGGAATGAAGGAAAAAATGAAATGAATGAACGGTAGGAAGAAATGAAGAACGTAAGAAATGAAGGAAGGAAGGAAGAAAGGAAGAGGGAATGAATGAAGGTAAAGTGAAGGAAGGAAGAAGAAAGGAGAGGGAAATGAATGAAGGTAGGAAGAAAAATGAAGAAGGAAGGAAGAAAGGAAGAGAAATGAATGAAGGTAGGAAGAAAGAAATGAAGGAATGAAGTAATGAATGAAGGAAGGGAGAAGAAAAATGAATGAATGAAGAAAGGAAGGAATGAAGGAAGGAAGGAAGGAAGGAAGGAATCAACGAATGAATGAAGGAATGAAGGAAGAAATGAATGAAGGAATGCATGAAGAAAGGAAGGAATGAAGGAATGAATGAAGGATGGAAGGAAGGAGAAAATGAAGGAATGAATGAATGAAGAAAGGAAGAAATGAAGATGAAAGGAAGGAATGAAGGAATGAATGAAGGATGGAAGGAAGGAAGGAAAAAATGAAGGAATGAATGAATGAAGAGCGGAAGAAATGAATGATGAAGGGAAGGAATGAAGGAATGAAGAATTGAATGAAGGATGGAAGAGAGAAATGAATGAATGAAGGAATGAAAGAAGGAAGGAAGGAAGGAAGAAATGAATAGAGGAAGAAATGAATGAAGGAAGGAAAGAGGGAAGGAAGAAAGGAATGAAGAAATGAATGAAAAAAGGCGGGAATCAAGGAATAAATGTTGGAATAAGGAAGGAATGAATGAAGGAATGAAAGAAGAAATGAATGAAGGAAGAAATGAAGGAATAAATGAATAGAGGAAGAAATGAATAAATGAAGGAAGGATGGAAGGAAGGAATGAATGAAGAGAGTAAGGAAGAAACGAATGAAAGAAGAAATGAATGAATGAATAAATGAAGGAATAAAGGAAGGAATTAAAAACTTGTTGCCATTGAAATAGATTATTATATGAAGCAAATTTTAAAGTATTTTCATATGTATTCCTCGGTCCGTTTACACTCATGAAACAATGTACATCGAGCTCTCACACGGATGACCTATATTGGAAAGGCACCCCACAACATAGACAAATTATTAACCCCACTTTTAGGTACTATTAGCAATTCACACATCAAATATATATATATATGTATATATATATATATATATATATATATATATATATATATATCCTAGACAAGGCAGTTTGCATTTCAAAGCGCTAATACCCTTTGGAAAGGTATGAATCCATATATACTCCCTCCAGCTATGGGTTAAATAGTAGGGCAGACTGGGCTCTTTAATGGGTAGGTAACCAGTCTAGAAGGAAAAGTCTGAATTCAAAATTGCTGAGGTCGGTCGTTCATTGGGTTTGTGGCAAGACCTTGATGCACCAATTCTTTCCTATCGACTGTGCCAAAAAGTGCGGAATGGTCTAACACAAGCCTTCACCGCTATAAACAAATTACTGTGTTGGTTGTTAACTGAATGACACTTATGCGTAGAAAATCGACGAGAGAGTCTATTTATATATATATATATATATATATATATATGATATATATATATATATATAGGGTATACTATAGACACGTGTTTCGAGTATCACCTCTCATCAGTAGTTATACGATTCTTAGCAGCTGCCTCTGGCTGGGTTCGAGACCCGAACGAACTTACGCTCGCCAAACCTCTTACACACACATCCACAGTCAGTCACCAAGTGTAGCAGGCTATTTAATTGCTACATTTCTAAGCGGAAATGAACTTCACCTAAGTTCTCAAACTTTGTAAACAAAGTGAGATTTAGCTGAGCGCCGAATATATATATATATATATATATATATATATATATATATATATATGTGTGTGTGTGTGTGTGTGTGTATATAAAAATAAAATAAAATATAATATATCTATTGATAATGGAGATTCGCTTCCGGTTTTTGTCTGTAACAAAAATGACGTCACTGCTTATGTCACATTACCCAAAATCGTCATAACATAGAATAAATACACTCAAAATTTGAACACGCAACATTAGACAGTCCTCATTGTTTTTTAAAACAAGTTTTAATAAATACATGACTGGTATTATATATCTATATATAGTTTGTTTTATTTTAATACATATTTAAAGTTTACATTTCAAATTGTTTTATTTTTTAATCCTTCAATGAATTTGATGATTTTACTTACTTAGGGTACAAACTCGCTGACATTGAATTTTTTACTCCCACCCCTTAATATGTTTTCAAAAATCTATTTTTACATCGCCCGGAGGGTGTTTTTTTTAATTTGTACTAGTAATTATAATACAGAATGAACATGAAAAGTGTTTGCATATAAAAGTGCTCAATTCTAAATTAGCAGAGCGGATTTCGATCTCAAATAAAATATTATTTTCTGTTACTAAATTTTATTTTTCTGAAATGAAAATTTTCTAGTTACTTTTCTTCGATTTATGTTTTCTAACTTTTTTCATGTTATCATCCTGAAAGGCGTTAATGAATTTTTCTGAATTAGTTATCAATAGATAACCCAATAAAACCCAGTAAACCTATTAAAACTAATTTATAGTAACATTTTCTTGGATTCAAGTTTTCTAACTATTTTCTTTTTTGATGTTATCATCCTGAAAGAAGTTAATGAATTTTCTGAATAGTTATCAGTAATAAAGCTAGTAAAATCTAGTAAATTTTGTAAAACCTAATAAATCTAGTAAAACCTAATAAAACCTAGTAAACCTAGTAAAACCTAATAGAACCTAGTTAACCTAATAAAAACCTAATAAAACCTAATAAAACCTAGTGAAATTTAGTAAAACCTAATAAAACCTAGTAAACCTAGTAAAAACCTAATAAAACCTAATAAAACCTAGTGAAATTTAGTAAAACCTAATAAAACCTAGTAAACTAGTAAAACCTAATAGAACCTAGTTAACCTAGTAAAACCTAGTGAAATTTAGTAAAACCTAATAAATCTAGTAAAACCTAATAAAACCTAGTTAACCTAGTAAAAACTTAATAAAATCTAGTAAACCTAGTAAAACCTAGTGAAATCTAGTAAAACCTAATAAAAATCTAGTAAACCTAATAAATCTAGTAAACCCAATAAAACCTAATAAACCTAGATAAACTAGTTTCTAGTTCTATTTTCTCGGATTCCATTTTTGTCATTTTGTGATTGGTGAATCGATTTTGAATTCATTGAGAAATAAAATCATTGAAGTGAAGCAATTCTCATATCGATACGGAATAAAAATGGTTCAAATAACAAAATCGATTCCTCGAAATTCCTAATTGATTTCGTGCCAACGAGTACATGCGAACTGAGAATAAAAAAAGACTTACAGAATCCAATGAGAATATTTCGGTAATTCAACGGGGAAAAGAATTCTTGTCTTGGTGATTTTTTATTTGGCTATTTTCCAAGGCCATTTTCTCAAGAACCTCTATGAATGTGAGTCAAAAAGTAATGCCATTTTGTTTGCGACATGTATAATTAATAACACAGGAACATGTATCATACATCAATATGAAGCTGGTCCTCTGTGGATCACATCCCTACTTCTCCACATAGGTGATTAAAAAAGGTAATGCCATTTCATTTAGGACAAGTATAATTACAAACACAGAAATATGTCATCATCATCATGTCGTGCAATTGGGCACGGATATCAAGGACAATCTCTTGCCAACCTTCTCTATCATTTTGTCCCAGGGTGGTCCACTGTGCAGCATCCAGTATCCTCGCAGAGTTTGTCAGTGTAGGTCCTTGGTGGCGCCCACAATTAGCATGTCCATGTGTTGGCTTCCACAGGAGAACGTTGCTTATGTGTTCGTCTTTGCTTCTCCATGTCTTGTCCGTCTCACTCGGTGGTTTTTGTGAGATAGAGGGCAGGTGGTCTTACAGCTGCTTCCTTGTGAGGTGCTGAATCTGGTCCTCTGTGGATCACATCCCTACTTCTCCACAGAGTCATCGTTTCTCTCAATAGCAATGTTCCACCTTCGAATGAGAGCATTTCGAGGGTGAGTCGAAAAGTAATGCTATCTGGAATGAATATCAGAAAACTCCGTTGTTTTTTTGTTTCTTTTATTTAGTAATAGTGGTGAATGTTCGGGATTGTAATGATCTCCCTTCTTCAAGACTCTGAGGACAGTAGTGAGCTTTCTGATATTTATTCCCAGATAAATATATTATGATAATTACATCTTATTATAATGGAGATTGTTGGTTTGTATGTCTGTAACCGAAACTATATTACTATTCAAGTCACAATTCCCTTTGTTATTTACATCACATCTCCATGATTTTATTTTTATTTAAACCTCAATTATTAATAAAATTGTTTACATCATTCAGACTGTTGACCATATATACATACTAATAACATGCAATTGTATTTATTATATACAACAAATAGAGGTTTACAGTATGAATGGGAAGGCTAATTTGCATATTGATCTTAAAAAATTGATTTTAATAAAATATATGCTTAGTAGTTATTGATTTCTAATTGTTTGGTTTTATTTTAATGAATATAAGCAAAAATCTCGGGGATAAATCTTAAAAGAAATCCATTAACAGAAGAAATAACTGTAATATTATTCTTTACTTCCTATTTTTAACTAAATAGTTAAATTAGGAAAATTTACCAATGAAAGACGGGAGTAAGTGCAAATGATGGAAGAGTTAGTTTCAAAGTTGTTCTATTTTTCAATCATACTCCCTCTGTTTCAAATATTTTATCTGAATTCTTATTCAGTTTCATTAACCTTTCTAATTTAACATATTTATTATATTAAAACTTAAATACTTGCACCCGGAGGGTGCATATATTTGCTAGTTATTATAAATATAGCACATTAATGCTTCACACTAATGTCCAAACCTGATTTGCATACTTCCAAAAAACGGATACAAATACAAAAATATATCTCAAATATATATACTTACTAGAAGCATACGGAGACTCCCAAATAACACACACACACACACACACACACACACATATATATATATATATATATATATATATATATATATATATATATATATATATAATATACCAAACTTATTGGTAAATCCTCGTGGTAAGAAAAAACCCAGCAAATAGTTTTTCTGTAAAAATATACTACCAAACATCAACCGGGGAGAAAAAAATTTGTGGAAAAAAGAAAAGACCAATATAAATCGTACCAAAATAAAAATTATTTAGTCCAATATTTTGGTCAAAAGAAAAAACATTTTATATGCAATATATATATATATATATATATATATATATATATATATATATATATATATATATATATATATTCATACAAAATAGCCAGGAGACTAAAGCTAATAAGTAAAAGTGCTCAATACCTAAGTAGAGCAAATACTGACTCATTAGATTTATCTTTATATATATAATATTATATATATATATATATATATAATATATATATATACAATAAAGAAGGACAGAGAGACAGAAAAAAATAGAGAAATAGATTGATTTGAACAGACATAGATTGATAAATTCATAGATACAAATATGAATAGACTTATATAGGAACTGAATGTGAAAAAAGTAGATATGAACAGCATGAGAAAGATATTGTATCAAATCTTTCAAAATATTCAAATACAATCGGTATTGTCCAGTCAGAATCTAAAGAGAATTCTGAATAATGGAGTTATGTCGTTTGTCAAGTATCTTGAGTGGACAACCCCCAACTTATATAGGAAATCTGATGAATCCACTCGTTTTGTTTCTTCTTTTTTTTGACAATTGTCCATTTATCAAGATTGAAACCTCAACACCTCAAAAAAAAAAAGAAGGTAGATTTGTATACGGGATCCATCTTGAAGAAGCCATATTAACACGAGGATTATCCAGATATCTGTTATGTAGATTTTTTTTTTGAAGGAGGAACACCTTCTTTGAAAGAAGAATCATTCTCGTTGTAATATACTGATAAGCAAAAATATTACGTCAAGAGACAAAATGTCGACATATCCAATGGTTTGATGTAAGGTTACATTATTTCCAAAGAATACTTATCAGATCTAGAGTGAAGTTTTAATGTTAAAAATCCTTTTGTAATAATTGTCTGTGCTTGAAAGGCAAATTTGAACCACGTATATTTGAGGCATAACACAGATTCTCAAATATACGTTGTTCAAAGTTAACTGACCTGAAAAAATGTAAAAAGTTTTTAAATAGAATAACTGGTGTATTATGTCTTTTATTTATTAATATATCAACACTGAAAATTTCATTAAATTTGGTTAATTCCCTGAATTTTTTTTTTTTGGGGGGGATTTAGGTCTGTTGAGTTCGATTCAACCCTTTTGTCTTTCATAGGTGTTAATCAAGAGGAATCTCTAAAAAATAATTATAATAGTAATTAGTTTAACTCAGTCGGATGGGCATCCAACTAGGAACCACAAGGTTCTGTCTTCGATACTGGCTCACCCCCTCTCAGGGTATGAGTAACACAACTTGGATAAGTGCAATTAATGAGGATTCTGTTGGTTTGTTTTATTTTACGACATATCAACTTCAGTGGGTCATTTAATGCCGAAAAAGATTTGAATAAAATTCATTCTAATTGGTTACTCAATTTTTTCTTATAAACACATTGTCATATCCCGAGTTGTAGGATATATAAAATGATAATAAAAACAGTGAATATGTTAACATATAACAATAGTTGCTTTATTTATTCTCACTGCAGGGAAATACAGTGGGATGGTTTGGATACAGTTCAGCTATGTGTATCATACGTGTGATCACGTATGGGGCCCAGTCCTTGTCTGCCTGAATGTGCGTATTTTGTCTCCCTCCTTATTAGAGAGTATCCGGTTTGAATCATTAGGGGGAGCAAACTCTCCCTAACGCACATTCTTCTATTGAACCCGTAGATGAGACCCTAACAGGTACTACCATTCCGGATCAAAATAAACTTTGGGAACAATGGTGATGAAGAGGCGCTCCACATTCACAGATCTCCAGAACAGGAACCTCACCATCAGTTAGAGTTTAATGTCATTCCCAGGACGAAGACCCTCAGCCACCGCCTTCTAGCACCCATATGATGAAAAGGGATTGGGGTTTGCCATAAGAGCAATAGGGTTGGGACAATCATATAGGTGCTAGGGCTTGACGTGACCAACCGGAAAGTTAAATTTTATGAGACGGTTAAAATGTAGATCTTTTTTTTTTAAACTGGATAGTTTAGCGTTCAATCGCGTGAAGCGTTATTACGACCCTAAATAATCCCTTATTTTTCTGCCTCTATTTTCTAAAAAGAGGGGAAGAAAACAGAAATTTGTCTGGACACCGCGAGCCTTATGACCTAAGCATGTATATTTTTTGTTAAGTTTAGCACCATAACATTCCATCACGTGATCACGCTTCAACGTGATCACGCTTCACGTCATATAAACCCTAAACAAGTCATTGTTTTTTTAAAAATTTAACATTTTAACCATCTGATGATAGCAAGTACGTATATATACACACACACATATATATATATATATATATATATATATATTATATATATGTGTGTGTGTGTGTGTGATTATTTTGGTATATTTTTCCGTTTGTGGGAGGTACATATATCAGCTTTAGGTATTTGTATAAAGCATTAAAGTTTTGAATATCAGAAATGCGGTTGTTTTTTGTAGAGTTTCGTTTATTTAGTTGTAGTAAATTTGCCAGATTTTTATGCTCCCTCTTCAGACTGTGTAAGGGCATATATATATATATATATATATATATATATATATATATATATATATATATATATATATATATATATTCATTGTCACACAATTTGCACGGATATCCATGACTCTGGGAGCTTCTCTGCGCAAGCAGCTAGCATCCATACATAGTTGGGTCGATGTAGGTCTTGGTTGGCGGCCTACATTATCATGTCCATGTGTTGGCCTCCACAGTAGTACATCGCTTACGAGCTCATCCTTGCTTGTCCAGCAGTGTCCTGCATGCCTAACCCTCCTTACTCGTATGGTTTGTGATATAGGAGGCAGGTGGCCATACAGTTGCTTCTTTGTGGGTCGCTGTTTCCACGACTTTTCAGGACCGCTCGTAGCATTCTTGTGCAGCTCCCATCTAGTTTATTTCTCAAGAATATATATATATATATATATATATATATATATATATATATATATATATGTATGTGTGTGTGTGTGTGTGTGTGTGTGCGTGTGTGAGTGTGTGTGTGTGTGCTAGGGCTTGACGTATCCAACCGATTGATCGATTGTAAATTATCATATATTTGACTCATCAGCATACAAGGTGTACCAAAAATAATCGAGATTTTTTGTACTTTTTGACACACGTATTTTGAAAGAAAAATAACATTCCATTCAACGTTCATTTCTATCTTCATTTTTAGCTTCATTCCTGATACTTTTATGTATATTTTATATACACACACACACATACACACACACACACCACACACACACGCACGCACACACACACACACAACACACACACACACATATATATATATAATATATATATATATATATGAGTATATATAAAAAAAGATATGAAAACACCACAAAATGCTGTTAAAGTGAAAACATTTTATAATTTCGCTGATATTGAACAATATTTCGATTTTATGAAAATCGTCATCAGAGCTTGTTTATACTCCGTGTTGTTAAGAACGGAGATAAAAGTCATATGAGTTCAAAACAAAAACCTTGGCGTTGCAAAAAAGAAAAAAGTTATACAACAGTTTCGAATGTGAGCACTTCCGCCGCATTTTTCTCGGTCATCAGATTATGTATATCTTATTGTAACAGTTTTTAAAAAAAGAAGATATATTGAGAAGATTTGACACTAGACGAATTTCTAATTCAAAACGGGATGAGTATTAGCCTGTTGACATTAAGTTTTCAACAGATTTATAGAAAAATAATTTTATTTTTGTAATTAATATTGTAAATTTTCTATTTTTGTAATTAATATTGTAAATTTCTATTTTTTTGTTTTATATAAAAATATAATCTTACAACTGTTCATACTTTTTTACTTTATATATAATAAAAACAAAAAATAGAAAATTTACAATATTAATATTGTTGAATATCAGCGAAATTATAAAATGTTTTCACTTTAACAGCATTTTGTGGTGTTTTCATATCTTTTATATATACTCATACCGTCGGATTCATTTCCTTTCTTTAACTTATATATATATATATATATATATATATATATATATATATATGTATATTAGAATTCCAAAAGTATTTCCCCCTCTACTTTTAGGAGGGATGTGGGACGATTATTTGTCATATATATATATATATATATATATATATATATATATATATATATATAGTCATATTATTGCGCAAATTGTTATTATATATTTGACTGATCAGTATATAACACCTAATAAGGAAATCTGACAATTTGAATTCACTTCTCTTTAGTTGATCTTTAATTGGCAGTTCATTTAGTCAATGCGAAAACCATTGACATTATAACAAGAGACTTGTATGGAGAAATCATCAAATAAATTACATTTTCTCATTAGCTTAAGATTAATTGTCATCATTTAATACGATTTTAATTTACTTGATACGAAATTGATATCATTTAATGTATTCACATTTAGTATCAATCAACACTTGGGAAATCAAAGTTAAATAGTAGATCATGTAGCCGCGATTTAACCCTAGTCCCAACTCTGAGACCTCATGAGACCTGAGATGCCATTTCGGCATTTTAGGGTTTGTTTCAATAGGATTCTTCATTACTCCAACTAAACCCCCCCTTCATAACTATACCCCTCCTTCAACGTTGGTTTCAACAGTATTCTTCATTTCAAGATATATCTGTTCCCTAGAGATTTCAATTCTAGAACAGCACCTCATATGTATGTAAGTATCTTTTGAATTATTTGTGGAGGCGCGTGGGCTAGTGGTTAGAGTCGTGGAAAATGGACTACAATGAACACCATATTTGTTTATAGTGGTGAAGGCTTGTGTTGGACCATCCCGCACTTTTTGACACAGCCGATAGGAAAGAATTGGTGCATCTAGGGTTGCAACATACTGGATTTTGAATTCAGACTTATCCCTCTCCTAGACTGGTTACCTACCCAAGTTGAATGGCACAGTCTACCCTACTATTTAACCCATAGCTGGAGGAAATTTTGGATTCAGAGTTATCCCTTTCCTAGGCTGGTTACCTACCCAAGGCTGAAGAGCCCAGTCTGCCCTACTATTTAACCCATAACTGGAGGAGAATATATGTATTCATACCTTTCCCAAGGGTATATATATATATATATATATATATATATATATATATATATATATATACAAACAGGTATATTAGAAGATAAATAATTAAATAAATAATATTTACTGGATTACCTTGAGTCTTTGTTGTCAACAAATCAAACGTGCCACTGAGACATTGCACAGCGTGGCAAACATTGAGCGTAAATTATGCCATTCTTGAACATAACAATAGAATTTTTGATTATTTTGTATATAAAATGTGCTACAATACACCACTTAAATTCATAGACTAAGCGAGGTCACGTAATTTTAAACCTCAGACAATCAACAACCCTAATGAGTGGCTGTCTGACTACTTAATCACTGATATTAAAAGACGTTAATATGCAATCGTTGACGAAGGACTTGTAAGACTGAGGAGCACCAAGGAACAACCAAAGGATTCTTTACCAAGGACCGTGCTCGGTTTAACACAAAGAATCTCCGCTGGACAAGCTTGAAGCTTAAAGGATGACCACTAAAATCGTAACAACCTCACTCACCAAAAACAAAACACAAAAGAAAATAAAGTTAAGAGTGCGAGTTTTTTTATTATATTAATCTCCGCCTTCATCAGATTTAGTATCTTGGAAACATTATCATTTCTCTGAATGTTTGAGATGTGGCTTGAAGATTAGTATTATCTGCGTTATTCGGACTATTGTCCTCATCTTCATGTCCAATTGGACACATGGTAGTTAGGTTAAGACAGTTCTAAGTGACAGTTATCTCTGGATACCGAGTTCAATCCTGAGTAGAGGCATTAATACAACTCCTACCCCAGCTATGGTTAGCAGAATGAGAACAGGATACCGCCGTGGAATAAATAAAGGGTTACGTTCAACGTTCCGTGATGGCTCCCGATTACGACAAGAAAGTTCCGAGTTCGAAAAGAAGGTTCCCGAGTCGAGAAGGTTCCCGATTCCTTCCGATTCCGAAAGACCTTCCCGATTCCGAGAAGGTTCCCGAGTCCGACATACCTGAAAAGGCCGGAGGGCACATCGGCCGAAACGTTGTACAAATAATAATGAAGTTGGGGACAATAGTCCGAATAACGCATATAATATCATTATCATTATTGTTTTTGAACTAGTATGTTTTGTTTGTTTTATTTTTGTTTTACGCATATCAACCTCAGTGGGTCATTTAATGCCGATAAAGTTTTGAAATAATTCTTAATGGATAATACAATTTTTTATAAATACATTTTTCTATTTAACCCATAGATGGGACCCTAACAGGTACTACCACTCCGGTCAGAGTGGACCAGGAAGCAATGGTGATGAAGGGGTGCTCCACATTCCCCCAAACCTCCAAAACTGGAACCTCACCATCAGATAGAGTTTAACGTCATTCCCAGGACATGTAGACCCGCAGCCACCGCCTTCTAGCACCCATATGATAAAAAGGGGTTGGGGCTTGCCATAAGGGCAATAGGGTTGGGAAAATCATATAGGTGCTAGAGCTTGACGTGACCAGCCGATTGATCGGAGGGGGCCTCTCCGACCGCCCATCTAGCCCAAGATAGGGCCAAAGTGGAGTATTGCAAGTTATGAACTGCTCACTCAGCTGGGCTCTATCCTTAAGCCTCACGGGTCGCCACCCACGGTGGCCCCATTGGGGGGTCTTACCCCTCTGCAGAGGTGCAGTCGGGGCATTTTAACGTGCCATCGACAGGGCGGATCATTATTGGTTTTGAACTAGTAGTTCGTTTTCTTAGTGCCAATGTCATTCAGGAATAAGGAAGGTATTAGTTCAGCT
This sequence comes from Doryteuthis pealeii, assembly GCA_023376005.1. NCBI lineage: Eukaryota > Metazoa > Mollusca > Cephalopoda > Myopsida > Loliginidae > Doryteuthis > Doryteuthis pealeii. Next base: position 56,899,047 of record CM042176.1, read on the forward strand.
TATCTGTCTTTCAAGGATTTTATCGGCAAGTAATGTCAACATTTCCTTCCTGTTTGAATATCGTGAGAGTTAATGATGCAATTTATGGCACATATTAATAAAATTCAAATTAGTTTGCATTTATTTTTTTAATCTCCTACTTGAATGATTGCATTACGAAAAATGGGATAACACACACACACACACACACCACACACACACACACACACACACGAACATGCATACACACAGTAATGATATACATGAATATATATAAATGAATATATATAAATATGTATATATCTTTCTCATTGTATTATTATCTATCATATCCTGTTCCTATCTATCGATATATTTATCTATCTCAGTCTGTTCATAGCTGTTTATCTCTCTATCTCTCACATCACGTCACATATATATTTTGTCTTTCTCTTTTTCTTTCTGTGCATGAGTGTATAAATATATATATATATTAATATATACTTATACACAAATATAAAAATATATATAAAAAAAAATAAAATAAAACACTCTGATGAAGGTCGGCAAAATCTGTGTACGGAACATTTTATACATTTTTCCTATTATTATTATCATCATCATTTCAACTCCATCTGATTATTTTAATAATCTTATTATAATGGAGATTGTATGTTTGTCTGACTGTAACCGAAACTATATCACTACTCAAGTCACAATTCCCTCAGTTATTGACGTCACATTGACCATGAATTTATTTTTATTTAAACCTCAATTATTGATAAAATTGTTTTACATTATTAATACTGTTAACCATATCTATGTACTAATGACATGCAATTATATTTATATATACAAGAAAATAGCGGTTTACAGTTTGAACGGGAAGGCTAATTTGCATATTGATATTAAAAATGTGATTTTAATAAATATGTGCTTAGTATTATTGATTTCTAATTGTTTGGTTTTATTTTAATGAATATAAGCAAAAATCTCTTCAATGAATCTTAAATGAAATCCATTAACAAGACAAAAATAACTGTCATTTTATTCTTTACTTCCTCTTTTAACTAAATACTTAAATTACAAAAAAATAACAATGAAAGACGAGAATGATGGAAGAGTAAGTTTCAGTTGTTCTATTTTTCGATTATACTCCCTCTGTTTCAAATCTTTTTATCTGCAGTCTTATTTAGTTTCATTAGCCTTTATAATTTAATACGATATTTTATTACATTAAAACTTAAATACTTGCACCCGGAGGTGCATACATTTGCTAGTAATAATAACGTAAATCCGTATACATTTTGATAAACAGACCGAAACACATGTAAGTGATATCGATTAAAAGTGATATCGATAAAATTCATTTTTATCCATGTACATTTCTTTTTCTTTACTCATTTTTTTCCTCATACTTATACACCCATGCACAGAAAGATAAGAAAAAAAGAAAAATATATATGAACGTGATGTGAGAGATAGACAGATAAACATCTATGAACAGACTGAGGTAGATAAATAGATAAATAGATAGATCGATAGATAGGAACAGGATATGATAGATAATAATTACAATGAGAAAGATAGATATACATAGATATGAATAGAAAATATAAATATATTAAAAAAATAAGCTAGCTACATAGGTAGATAGAGACTTAGATAGATATATATCAAGAAGATTATGGACAGAATAATATAAATAAAATATAGATAGTGTATATCTATGTATCCATAGTTGGATTATGTTACAGTTATAAATCTATTTCTACCTACAGGTATCAGTGTAGTAAAATAGATCTATAACTAAAAAATTACCGATTTTAAGCTTTTCTTACCAACAGATTATATATATATAATATATATATATATATATATATATATATATGTGTGTGTGTGTGTGTGTGTGTGTGTGTGTGTGTTTATTTAGGTATATGTATCCGTTTGTATGCGGTGCATATATCAGGTTTGGGCATTAGTATGAATCATCAAAGTAATAAATAAAGAAAACTCGATTGTTTTGGAGTTTCGTTAGTTAGTAAATTTCGAGTCTTTTATAAAGTCCCTTCTTCTTGGCTGTTACTTATAGTGGGGTTGGGGTGAGGGGGTGGTTGTTGATTGTGATAACGATGTTTTCTTCCTCGTTGTGGGTGTACATGTACGGTATTCCTTGTAGTGGGCTGGGGGTTATGGTGTTGGTGGTGGTGGAGGTATTTGAAAATATTTATAGGCTCTGGGTGCTCAGTATCATTGTTGAGGCCCTGGTGTGGGTGTTTAGCCTAATTATACAATTTTATTTCTATTTGTTTTCTTGATTGTGTGGATGGAAATCCATGATCAATCAAGATGCATTTGAGGTTTCCAGGTTGTGTGATGGGTGCTGAATGAGGAATGAAAGAACAAAACTCAGACAAAAATGTGTTGTATATTTCGCTGGAGTAAGGAACTCGGCGTCTTCAGTTTTTATCGAATTATTTAGATCATACAAGTGTTTTATAGAAGGGGGAAGTGGTTAGGTGGGTACGTTTTGTTGTGAGGGAAAGATTTGATTGGTTATAGGGGAAATCTTTGGGGAAGATGAGAAGGAAATCAGATGGGAAGAGAGTAGGTAGAAAAAATGAATGGTGAGAAATACCGCATAGATATTCATTCCTCATATTTTACCTCATTCTGTCGGATTCATCCCCCCCCTTCCCCCCATATATATATATATTATATATATATATATATATATATCCGTAGCTGGATTACCAAGTTAGTTGGTATTAGGATGATTCTAAGTTGGACCTTTCTTCAAACGGCAGAATGTTAGAGTTGTTCAGGTTCAAGGTGAAAGCTGGATGTTCAATATTATCTTACAGAGCAATATAATTGGAAAATAAAAAGTTTAAGAATCGTCATGTTGCGGTTATATATCCATTTCCACCCAGAGGTATCAGTGTGGGTAAAAATAGATCTATAACAGAAAAATTACCGATTTTTTAGCTGTTTATTTGCCAACAGATTATATTATATATATATATATATATATATATATATATATATATATATATATATATAGATAGATAGATAGATAGATAAATAGATAGAGACAGAGGCAGAGAGAGAGACACAGAGAGAGAGACACACACACACACACAGAGAGAGAGAGAGGAGAGAGAGAGAGAGAGAGAGAGAGAGAGAGAGAGATTTTAACAGACTGCAATCGATAGGTATTAACAGACTGCGATAAATTATATATATATATATATATATATATATATATATATATATATGAAGAGAAATGGAAGTGAATCCGACGGTATATCTCACTATACTACAT
>CM042176.1:56904829-56922329 GCA_023376005.1 Doryteuthis pealeii
AGGGCTTCAAGCAAGAGCGTTTGTCCCGTGGAAATTCTTGGTAACCCTTTAGTTCTCCTTAGTATTGTAAGTTCCTTCGTCAATCATTGCAATGGACAATGGAAAGTATCAGTGTTTAAGTAGTCAATCAGCCACGCATTATGGCTGTTGATTGGCCGAGGAATAGACCACGTGACCCCGCATTGTCTATAAATTTAGTTGGTGCATTACAGGATACCTTATATACCCATAGCGCTAATACCCTTGGGAAAGGTATGCATCTTACTCTCCTCTAGCTATGGGTAAATAGTAGGGCGGACTGGGCTCTTTAACCTTGGTTAGGCAACTGGTCTAGGAGAAGGAAAACTCTGAATTCAAACCTGTTGAACTCTGCTTAAGAAATTGACCTTGTATCACATCCTGCTCGTGTGGAGGTGTTGGTAAATATATATATACACCCATAGAGTGACTGATAAGTTTTGGTGACTATTGTGCGAATTGTTTTTATGGTGAATGGATAATTTGTAGAATGAATCGGGTCACGAACGAGAATAGCGAGGTTAAAAGTTAGGATAGTGATATGTATATATCACTTATATTTAAAAGAGTCCCTATACTTTTAGTCGTGTGTATATAAACGTTGAGAGAGAGAGAGAGAGAGAGAGAGAGAGAGAGAGAGAGAGAGAGAGAGAGAGAGAGAGAGAGAGAGTTGGAGAGATTATATGGTGATATGGTGTTAGACGATGGTTCTTGCTTGTTAATTTCTTCAGCAAACTGTTTCTTGCTCGGCTGCCATTTTCTTCCGACGATCTAAAGTAGTAAGTAAAGTCTTCGGAGCGGCCTAAAGTCGGTATCAACCAGTCAGCGAGGGAGTCTATCCCCTATTCAATAGCGCTAGACCAAGGAGATTGTTTTTGTGTCTGAGATGGAGCGCCACACCTACCGTCAGCTCCTTACTTTACCGCACAGATCCCTGTGCTATTCATACGCTGAGTTGGCGAGGACCGGTATCGAACTAGGAACCTTCCTGTCTTGAAGGTATGGTGGTGCATTTCTTCGTCTTAATATGGTCTTTGAACCGCTTTCGAATGACGTCATTCCATGTCTTCAACAAAAAGTAAAATGATGATGATGATGATGATGATGATGGTGATGGTGGTGGTGAATGTAGAGACGACAATTTTCGAACTTCAGAGAAGAAAATACAGACACAACTAAACTGGGAAAATATCATGAGAAACATTTTTAAAAAATAAAATAAATAAAAACGATTATCTTGCGCAGAATTTTCTGATTCCGAAGAAAATGTTTCAAATTGAATTGAACAATGACACTATTAAGATTGAGAAAATAAAAAGGACTAAGAATAAGAATAATAAAGAATACACTTGAAAATGGATAAAAGGAAAACTGGGAACAGTAAAAACCAATTAAGGAATACAAGGAATACAAGGAAATGATTCAGATAAAAGGAAGGTGTGTAAGATTAGCGGAAGGAGAAATATTTTAACCAGTCCATCATCATCATCATCATTTTACTGTTTCCGGTTTTCTTTATTATTATTATTATTATTATTATTTACTCCTTTTGAGTTTTTACATCAGTGTTAGCTGATGGTCTTTCACTGGAGTCTGAGTGACAGCAAGTCTCCTCAGGTATTCAGGACTCTTCTGAGTATCTGGCAGATTGCAGCAGTGCAGTGTTCTGAATGGTGCCAATCCTTCCTTTGATATCCAAACTTTTCAAACCCTTTTCCAATCCCTTTGGGACCGTTCCAAGTGCACCAACTACAATTGGTATCACTTTCACTTTCACATTCCATAACTTTTTCAGTTCTCTGGTAAGGTCCAGATATTTGTCCATTTTTTCATTTTCCTTTAGCTTCACCCTGTGATCTGCTGGCACTGCAAAATCCACCAGTTGACAAGTTCTTTCTTTTTTGTTTATCAACACTAGGTCTGGTCTTCTTGCTGGGATATTATTATTATTATTATTATTATTATTATTATTATTATTATTAAAAGGAAGATGTGCATGATTAGCGAAAAGAGAAATATTTTAACCTGTTAATAGACGTTCGTTTGAATTGGATTCTTTCCGCCCACTAAGAACAATGGCGTAGTGTCGAAAAAATAAATAAATAAACATTTTAAAAAATGATTTTTTTAATCTGCATCTGCACAAGTGACCAGGCAAGCCAATTCTTGGGTGACAGTCTTTGGTGCACTGAATGCACACAAAATGTGATGCTTTCTGGTGCTGCTGGTTTTTCTCTCTCTTTCTGGTCCTCTTGCTGTCTAGGCTACTCTCCTCTCTGCCTCACCTCTCTCCGTACCTTGATTACGCCAGGCCGCTCTATAGAACAATAGTCGTTCCTAATCGTTATACTTAATTATCATCGTAGGTGGAGCTCTTAACGTAGCGGTTATTGACCTTGGAAATGGGATCGGTAAACCTTAATTCAAATTCTGGACGAGATTGTTTGTATTTAACTTCACGTTCTGCCCTTTCAAAAAGTATGGATCTGACTATTCTCCCTGCAGCCGTGGGTAAATTGTAGGACATATTAAATACTTGTTTTTGAGCATTGGTAAGCACACAGTCTACGAGAAGAAAAACTCTGAATTCAAATCTGCTGTATTCCGCTTTAAAATTGAGAAAAGTCAATCCCTGTATGTACATTTCGGCATATTATGCCTCATCAGTAGAGTTATAGAATTACACACAGAACAGTTTGCCTGTCTATAACTCTGCTGATGAGGCATGATATGCCGAAATGTACATACAGGGATTGACTTTTCTCGATTTGTTTAGCCTTACATGTGAACAGATCTGCCCGCCTAATTCATTAATTATCAACTAATTAATTTTCAAAATTAGGTATGACTTCAATTAAGCACATATTCTTCCAAAAATTGTCGACTAAGGCCATATCAAACACATTGTTTTTGTTTGTTTACTTTCATATATATATATATATATATATATATATATATATTATATTTAATTTGTTGAGTTTTTAAAGATCAATGTTTATTATAGACAGCTACCCAGGTTTCTTGCTAGGTCGCAATCATCAGGTCGTTAAATTAGATTCCATGGTGTTTATTGAAGATTGCGACTTAGCAAGAAACCTGGGTAGCTGTCTATAATAAACATTGATCTTTAAAAACTCAACAAATAAAATAAATATTAGCTCTCACATTTTGTGATTGAGCACTGTATTTTCTTTGTTTCATCACAAACAATTGTTTTATTATATATATTATATATATATATATATATATATATATATATATATATGTAGATGCAGTTTAAAGAAAAAGTTGTGAACACTACGCCATCGTCTTTAGCAGACGGAAAGTTGCCAACAACATAAAAGAATAAAATAAAAAAAAACAAATGAGTAGATACTAAAACGACTTATCTAACTAAAAGCACAAAGAAAAAAAAAGAAGGTGCTAGAAAAGAAGTACATTTTACTAAACAACACTTTCAAGAGTCAGGAAAATCTCCGGGGAATTCTAAGAGATAATAGTGAAGCCTGTAGAAAAATATCATCATATGAAGAAGTGAGAAAATTTGGGAATAAGATATGAGACAAGAGATTTATAAAAAATAATACAGACAAAATTAAGAGAATCACTAAACAGAAGTAAAGCGAGACAAGATGAAGAGTAAAAAAAACTCGTTGAAAATCACAAAAACGGGAAATATACCCTGGAATATATAATATACTAAACTTCTTATTAAATCCCATTCCGTTTTATACTTATCTTTATATGTATATGTATTATAAGAACATTTATGACTGAGAACAGACTTGTTTATTCTTGTTCATTCTTGTTACTCTTATTTATTCTACGGGTCTTATGACACTGCGAACCAGCGACATTGCCAACCAACCAAATGTTTATACACAGTTCATAAGATATTTACACCGATTTAAACTGAACAAAAAATTGCTTCAAATTTATTTTAATTCCTTGATTTGGTTGTTTTTTTTTTTGGTTTTTTGGGCATTACTGCATATCAACCCGTTTTGGGTCATTTAATGCTGAATCAAGTCATTTTTAATAAACAAAGGAGTCAGGTTTCTTAATATTATTACATTGAAGAAAAAAAACAACTACTGTTCAACAATGATATATCCGGTTAAGGGTATTATTAAGTTAGTATTTGGTATATTCTCACAGTAGTAGCTCGTGCGTCGTATAGCAATGAGTCTTCCGAGCAGTCGTGGTGGTATTCTGACTGGTAGGCGAGTAAGCTTAGACTATTAGGCTTAAAGTTACATGTACCCCACTTGTACACGATACGCACAAGGCCTTTTTACGTGGGCCCACCCACAAGCCGAGACTCATGGGTGGAATATTTGCCTCTCATCCCACTTATGAGGGTGTGACACAAGGACATTTTTATGTGGGCCCACCCACATGCGAAGCTCATGGGTGGTAGGCACAAAAATGCATTCCCCCTCAAGGGGGCGCCTCAAGCGCTGAGCAATAAACCTAGCACTGCCCCTTTAAATCGAGGGAGCAGATATTGCCTGGGAGGAAATATTTGCCTCTCATCCCACTTATGAGGGCTTAACACAAGGATATTTTTATGTGGGCCCACCCACAAGCCGAAGCTCATGGGTGGTTAGTGGAAAGAATTGCGTCGATCCCGTCGGCATTCCCCCACAAAGGGGTACCTCAGGCGCTGGGCAATAAACCCAGCCCTGCCCCTTTAAGTCAAGGGGCAGGTATTGCCTGTGGGGAATATTTGTCTCATACTCCACTTGTATGGGCTGTGCACAAGGCCTCGTTTTAATGTGGGCCCACCCATAAGCCGAAGCTCATGAGTGTGAAAGAACAAAATTTGCGTCGATCCCTTCGGCATTCCCCCTCAAGGGGGCGCATCAGTCGCTGGGCAATAACCCAGCCCTGCCCCAAAGGGGCAGGTATTGCTGGGGAAAAAGCCCCCCTGTGATCGACGCTATTAATTAAACACAAACGGTCCAGGGCCGAAGCTCACTGGACTAGTCGGCCCAGGCGCTTGTACCAGCACAGTGTCGAATATTTATAGATGACACTGTCCAATCAGATTATAGTGAGGGGGTACCAAGGTGTTTACATATTCATTACATCAAACAATATGAAAGATACTAGTTGTTTCCCTCTGGATCAGTTTATTGTGAGAACTAAGAATCAAGAATAAATATAAAAATATATTGGAATCAATTAGGAACACTGGATCAAACCTGACTGATAGATTCTATATGGACGTCTTAAACATCATCTACACATATATAAAGGCAGTTGGTGTGTATGTATGTCTGGATGAAACTACAAAATAAAATTATTAAATAGATATACACATTAAATATCACCAGAGTCTGCTTTTTGTGCAAAATTACGATGATTTGATTTTTATTCGAAGATATCTAGAAATTAAAAATCAAAAATTAAAATATACATAGAAATAGCATTGGAATTCTACTTTAATATCCAGTATTTGTAAATCTGAAAACTAAAAAAATAAAAATACCAGGTTCCCCCTACCCTGGCGATACTGAGTAGCCACTTCTAGTTTGCCATAAGTGATAATGAACTAGTCGATTTGTTAAGAGCTGTAAAGAAATTTAATAATGACTAGCAAATATATGCACCCTCCGGGTGCAAGTATTTAAGTTTTGATATAATAATATATCATATTAAATTAGAAAGGCTAATGAAACTGACTAAGAATGCACATAAAAAGATCTGCAACAGAGGGGGTATAATCGAAAAATAGAACAACTTTGAAACTAACTATTCCATCATTTTCCATTACTCCCCTCTTTCATTGGTAAATTTTCCTAATTTAACTATTTAGTTAAAATAGGAAGTAAAGGATAATATTACAGTTATTTCTTCTTGTAAATAAATTTCTTTTAAGATTTATCCACGAGATTTTTGTTTATATTTCTTAAGATAAAACCAAACAATTAGAAATCAATAATACCAAGCACATATTTTATTAAAATAAAATTTTAAATATCAATATGCAAATTAGCCTTCTCGTTCAAATTGTAAACCGCTATTTTGTTGTATATATAAATACAATTGCATGTTATTAGTACGTAGATATGGTCAACAGTATTAATAATGTAAAACAATTTTTATTAATAACTGAAGGTTTAAAAGAATGAAATCATGGAGAATTTGACGTAAATAATTAAGGGAATTGTGACTTGAGTAGTAATATAGTATCGGTTACAGACAGAAAAACACACAATCTCCATTATAATAAGATATCACTAAGCAGTTTAGATTAGAAAAATAGGAATTAAATGTTAAGCAACGCTTAAAAGGGGTGAATTCAAAAACTTTATTGTCAGTTGTAAAGAAAACCATAATTCGAAAGTAAATCAAAAAGAAATATAAAGTATCTGGAATCAATTAAGAACGCGGGATCAGACATTTAGGAATGAAAGAGAAAATCAAAACGGAATATTTCAGATGACTAAGGGAGATAAACAAAACCGAACTAAATGCAAAGAAGAAAAAGGTTTAATCTATTAACACCTTTGCAATAAATGTTGTTACAGACTCGAATCGAAACTAGAACCGAACTAAATCCCCTCCCAAAAAAAAAGGTTAAAGATTGTTGTGATGTGTAGTTTCGTAATAGTAATTCTCTCTCTCTCTCTCTCTCTCTCTCTCTCTCTCTATATATATATATATATATATATATATATATATATATATATATATATATATATATATATATATGCTTCTCGTAGCTAGTTAGTTGATTTCCTCAAAACTAACTTTATATATCCACCGCTGTAGGAGACATATGCAAATGAGATAACACGCCATTGGTTATCTCACTACAAAGATATTAACACCTTCTAGAGGAATTACTTAAGAAGCAGTAATAATGATATCACTAAGGAGTTTAGACTAGAAAAATAGGAAATAGATGTTAATGCGACGTTTATAAGAGGTGAATTCAAAAGCTTTATTGCCATTATTAGTTGCAAAGAAAACTACGAATCGTAAAGCAAAACAGGAAGAAATATAAAAATATCTTGGAATCAATTAAGAACGCGGGATCAAACATTTAGGAATGAAAGAGAAAATCAAAACGGAATATTTTAGATGACTAAGGGAGATAAACAAGACCGAACTAAATGCAAAGAAGAAAAAAAGGTTGAATCTATTAACACCTTTGCAATAATGTTGTTACAAACTATTTAATGTAGTTAACTGGAATTCAAAAGAAATACGGGGGAATAGAAAGATCAAAAAGGTTTTCGTTTCTTTATTTACACATTGACACAAACACGTGGGAGGTAGATACAAACAAAATCGAGCGGCCTAGCGCCTTAACGTTAAGCAAGGCACGTTGAGGGGAGAGGCATAGAGGAGAGTAGGTTGAATAGCAAGAGAGACAGAAATAGGGAGAAAAGACAGCAGCCCAGAAAGCATCACTGCTTGTGTGCAGTCAGTGCACCAAAGACTGTCACTCAGAATTGGCATGCACAGTCACTTGCACAGATGCAGATATTTTTTGGACACTACGCCATCGTCCTTAGTGGACGGAATGGTGCTAATATCAAAAGAGATACGAAGAATTGAAAAGATTCAAAAGGTTTTGGTTTCTCTATTTAATTGCATATCAACCTTCCTGAAAGGGAATACTGTGGTGTAGTGGATAACGCGCTAGGATGCAAAATCGTAGTAAGTGAGTTCGATCTTCATTCGTGCAATTACGTTCTCTTTTCGACTAATAACTCAGGGAAAGCTATGAACCCTCTCATCCAACAATCTATGATATAAATAGTACCACTACTATTCTTCTACAAGGACAGATTTGCCATTAAATTACCCACGAAGGTTGATATGTCATTAAGCATATATCGTTGGCAAACTCTTTGATGTAATTGATCGGAATTCAAAAGAGATACATTTTCTTCAGGTCAATTAACTTTGAACTTTGAACAATTAACTTTGAACCACGTATCTTTGAGGCGTAACACGGATTCTAAAAGATACTTGGTTCAAAGTTCATTGACCTAAAAAAATGTAAAATTTTAATAATAAAATAACTGTTGCATTATATTTTTTCTTCTTCTTCATTTATTTATCAACACCAAAATATTTATTAAATTCGGTTAATTTCTTGATTTTTTTTGATTTCTTTTCTTTCAGCGGGGTGATACGATCGTGGAATTTAGGTCCGTTAAGTTCGATTTAACCAGTTCGTAAGTTTCACAATTGGATTCATAGTGTAGTGAATATAAGCGTTGAGTTAACAGTTCTACGTAACAGTTATCTCTAGGCTGCAGGCTCAATCCTGGCAAAGGGCAACAGTAACATAAATAATAATTAACAGCTTACCACTTGTACCCCATCTATGGTTAGCAGAGTGAGAACAGGATACCCTGTGGATTAAATAAAAGGTTGGGCTCAAAGTTCCCGGGTGACACACGATTTCGACAGGAGGGTTCCGATTTAGAAAAAAGGTTTGGAGAAGGCCGAAACGTTGTACAGATAACAATCTTATTATAATGGAGATTGTGTGTTTTTCTGTCTATAACCAAAACTATATTACTACTAATGTCACAATTCCCTTATTACGTCACATTCTCCACGATGTTATTTTTTCATTTAATAAGTGAAACAATTTTATTAATAATAAAGCTTTAAATGAAAAATAACATAATTGACCCACCGAGGTTGATATGCCGTAAAACAAACCAAACCAAAACCGAACCAAACCAACCAAACCACAAAATAGCGGTTTACAGTGTGAACGGGGAGGCTAATTTGCATATTGATATTAAAATTGATTTTAATAAATATGGGTTAGAATTATTGATTTCTAATTGTTTTGATTTTATCTCAATGAATATGAGCAAAGAAATTGATTAACAAGAAGAAATAACTAATTTTATTCTTTACTTAATATTTTAACTATACCAGGAAAATCTAGCAATGAAAACCGGTAGTGATGAAGGAGTAAATTTCGGACCATATGACCTTTAGGCACCCTTTTGCGATCTCGTTTCATGAGGACATTTTTTCATTTACACCGCCAAAATCCTGTTGTTTGTTAACAGACGATTTTTAGAGTTCTTTTTTAATTATAAAACTAACCCCTAACCCTAACCCCTAACAAACAACCGAATTTTGGCGTGTAAATGAAAAAATATCCTTATGAACGAGATCGCAAAAGGGGTGCCTAAAGGTCATATGGTCCAAAATTTAATTTTTTCTATTTTTAGATTAAACCCTGTTTCAAATCATTTTATCTTCATTCTTATTTAGTTTCATTAGCCTTTCTAATTTAATATGATATTTTATTGCATTAAAACTTAAACACACGCACCGGAAGGTATATATATTTGCTAATAAAGATAAGCAGAATTGTCGAATAATATAAATAATACAAATATTGGAGGTTAATTCTTGTTTACGAACGTGAGGAAAGAAAATATTCTCTTAATAATCAAATAAAGCCAAATATTCCAACACGATCGGTAGCCATACTAACAAGATGAAAGAGAAGTAGAAGCAGCAAGAATAGAATCCAAGTATATTAAACAAAATACAAAAAAAATGGTTAACCCACCTGAAATCAAATGGGAAGAAAATCCTTGCATGTTCGATACCCGTTGGGAGAGCGATACCTTCATATTGATAAAAATCTGAACTATCGGTGGTTGCAGAGCTCTGTGGATAAAAATCAAAACTATGAATCTATTTTAAGGAATGGAACAGAATGAAAATGGCGTTTCTGTAGAAACGCTGAAGAAACTATTGACCAATCCAATACCTGGCTTTTCTATTCTCGCCAGAAAATTATTCCAAAATAGGATTGATATCAGAAAGAAATATCTGCATTGGAACATTTTACCCTTCTCATACAATAATGGTCGGAATCAAATGTCACCAATCCTAAAAGATGAGGATTTTTAATTTTTTCCTCTGGACGTCACCATATATGGGTAAACGGGTAGGAAGGGACTGTATTGATTGTCTGCCCCTGTTTGGATCGATGTGGGGGTCTAGAAGAGATATCATACCTTGCTGCAGGTTTTCGCCACTAGAGGGTTTGAGTATTTAAAGAGTAGCCCAGGGATTCTAATTGTCTTCCTCTGTGACCTACAACAACTTCACATAGATTAGGCACTGTGTTCCTCTTTACCCTTAGGTAGGGGGCTTTGCACCCACCAACTTTCAGTAAGTGACATTCCTTTAGAAACTCTGTATCATATCCTTAGGACATAAGTCTACATTCTTCCTATATATAATGTATCTATTGTCAATATATTGCTGTACTTTTTTGTGATGAGTATATGTATTCCTGTCTTGTATGTATTTCTCAATACTCACGAATTAAAGTCTATGTTTGTATTATATATATAACTTCTTTGTTGGAATAGTTCATGTACTCGCATGTACCCACGTTGGAAGGTTACTTTGAGCCTTCCAACTTATTATAATAATTTTACATCTGACATGAAACAAACATGGAATTTAAAATTGCCCCAAAAGTTTGTATCCGTGTGTTCTCTTCGTCTCGTTCATTCACTTTTTGGGAAAAACAATCCTTCCAGTTTGAATTCAAATTATTTTCTGTTTCTCTCTTGATGAATCCAGATTAAAACATTTGCATCTAAAAATGGACTTAATTATCATTATGTTCTGATGATGATTTTTAATAAATCGAAATACTGTTCAATATTAACAATGAAAGTATATTTCATTTTAACGTGTGTTTTTCATACCCTTTTATCTATACATCACATTCTTTTCCTTACCCTTAACTCATATATGTTTATGTATCTGTTCTCTATCTATGACTGTACCTTTGTCAGGAGTATATATATATATATATATATATATATATATATATTATATATATATATATATCTGTCTTGTATGTATTACTCACACGCTCACAAATTAAGTCTATGTTTATTATAATTCTTTGTTGGAATATTTCATGTACATATATGTACCCACGCTGGAAGGTTACTTTGAGCCTTCCGACTTATTATAATAACTTTACATCTTACAGGACAATGTCTCAAAGATACGTAGAGATTTGATTTATATTAGTGAAGATAATCAAAAAATAAAATTTAAATGATAACAGCATAGATTTTTTTTTCATTTAATATTTCAGATAGTAGACATTAAGATTTCTTTTCAGAGTGGCTGGATCAATGCAAGGTCTATTTTTTACATAGGGATTTAATGGAGTATCCCACGAGGATTCAAAATCACAATTCAGTAATAATGGATCTGCGGGACTAACTTAAAATCCCCTCTACCCAGGCGACGCCGGGTAGTTGCTGCTAGTTTCTTATATATAGCTGAAATAGTATTAACAAAACGGGATAAGATGTTTATACTTTGTAAACCAGTAAGAAAAATATTCATTAACATGGAAATAGATTTTTTTAAATCAAGCTTCTCTGTCGCTCTTGGGACGCCTTGTCATGAAACGGGAATGAAAATGCCGAGATTCGAACCCATATCATATATTTATATATAGTTGTTTTATTTTAATTAGATATCAAAGTTAATAGAACTTTAGTTTCGATTTCAAATTGTTTTATTTTTTTTTACTCCTTAATAAATTTGATGATTTCATGATTTATGGTTCAAACTCTCCGACATTTAATTTTTAACTTCACCTCCTCAAGCAATATCTTTCAAAATTATGTTTTTATTTTGCTAATAATGAACTAATAATAATAATAATAATAATAATAATAATAATAATAATAATAAGTAAATTAACGCTGCCGGTGTGAAAAAATTCAATTGAATAAAGGATCAACAAATTGGAAATTACATGATGGCATCTTATCCAACTCTTCATTAGGATTTCTTTTGTGGTCGTCATTTTGAAAATGCGGCCAAGTTCAAATTTATTGATTTGCTCCCCACACAAGAATTTATTTCCCGCCTTCAAATTTAAAATAATGAGAAATTTTTGCTATATAATGAATTTCCGCGACACCCTTGCTTTAGAGATAAGATGGACGTCAAACAATTCTTCCTGATGCGAATCTTTAAAAGCGAACAATAAAAGAATTATCAATTCAATGAATAATGTGGTTTCTAGTGTCAGTATTGTCTGATTTGGTTTGGTTTGGTTTGTTTTGTTTTGTTTTAAGTTATTGAAAGCTATCGAAACAGAAGAAAAAGACCGACCCCCACCAAAAAAAGGTAACTGTGTCTTCTCGTCCATGTACAGTTGTTTCATGAAGTGACTTATTTCACTTCACCAATGATCGATCTCCTATTGAACTGTAGAAAATAATAATTTTGAGGATCTCACACACACACACACACACACACACACACACACACACACAGGAAGAGAGGAGAGAGAGAGAGAGAGAGGAGAGAGAGAGAGACATAGAGAGAGAGAGAGAGAGAAAGAGAAAGAGACAGAGAGACAGAGAGAGAGAAAAAGAGAGAGAGAGACAGAGACAGAGAGAAAGAGACAGAGAGACAGAGAGAGAGAGAGAGAGAGAAAGAGAGAGAGACACCACACACACATACACACACACACACATACACACACACTTACACATACACACACCACACACACACACACACACATGTTAAGCGGTCAGACGTTCCTATCAGATAAAAGCCAAACACACTGACATCATAATTCAAACATTAGAACTTCACTGACATGTTGTGCTGCNCGAAATTCCTGCAAGTGTGAAAATTATTCTCAAGAGATCTTGACAACAGAACGGATATCGACAGTCTAATGGAGGTTCTATTTTCAGGAATAGAAAAAGACCAATTCTTATTCTATCTCTCTTTGGGAGTCAAATATGTTGAATTATTTTGATATACTAGTACAATAAAAAAAAAACCCTCCGGGCGATGTAAAAATAGATTTTTGAAACATATTGCCTGAGGGGTGGGAGTAAAAAATTCAGTGTCAGCGAGTTTGTACCCTAAGTAAGTAAAATCATCAAATTCATTAAAGGATTAAAAATAAAACAATTTGAAATGTAACTTTAAATATTATTAAATAAAACAAACTATATATAGATATATAATACCAGTCATGTATTTATTAAACTTGTTTTAAAAAACAATGAGGACTGTCTAATGTTGCATGTTCAATTTGTGTGTTATTTATTCTATGTTAGACGATTTTGGGTAAGGTGACGTAGGCAGAGACTAATTTGTTTACAGACAAGAACCGGAAGCGAATCTCCATAATTGATAGATAAGGTGTCCTTCAATACACCCCTTAAACTTATAAACTAAGCGAAGTCACGTGGTTTAAGCTTCAGCCAATCAACAGCCCGAATACATGGCCGGTTAACTACTTAATCACTGATACTGAGAGACGTCCATTTGCAATCATTGACGAAGGACTTGCAAGACTGAGGAGCACCAAGGAACAACCAAAGGATTCTTCACCAAGGATCGTGCTCTGCTTAACACAAAGGATCTCCGCTGGACAATGGATTTTAAGATCGGCGATTAAATAGTTAATTAACACGTATTCGAGCTGTTGATTGGCTGAGTTTAATCACGTGACCACGCAGAGTCTATTTATCAATCATTAATTTCTTATGAATAGAATTAGTAAAATGGATAAATATTCATACTTTGTAAACCAGCAAGAAAGATATTCATAAACATGTAAATAGAAAAAAAGTTTAAACCTCCCTGTCGATCTCGGGCGTCTTATCATGACATAAACTGTTATTATTATTTACACACTATTTATTTCTCTTATTTTTACAGCCCTCTGTCATAGTCGTCAGTTGTGGGAACTTATAAGATGTTATATGAAGTGCGTGGTCTAATGGTTTGGTTTGGTTGTTTTACGGCATATCAACCTCAGTGGGTCATTTAATGCAATAAAGTTTTTAAATAAAGTAATTCTTAATGGATACTCAATTTTGTTTATAACTCATGTTTTTCTATTTAACCCATAGATAGGACCTTAACAGGTACTACACTCCGGTCAGAGTGGACAGGAAGCAATGGTGATGGAGGGGTGCTCCACATCCCCAACCTCCAGAACTGGAACTTCACCATCAGATAGAGTTTAACGTCATTCCAGGACATGTAGACCCGCAGCCACCGCCTTCTAGCACCCATTTGATAAAAAGGGATTGGGGCTTGCCATAAGAGCAAATAGGGTTGGGAAATCATATAGATGCTAGGGCTTGACGTACCAGCGATTGATTGGAGGGGCCTCTCCGACCGGCTGTCTAGCCCAAGATAGGGCCAAAGTGGAGTATTGCATGTCATGAACTGCTCATCCACCTGGGCTCTATCCTTAAGCATCACGGGTCGCCACCCACGGCCAACAGGTGGCCCATTGGAGGTGTGGTCTATGGTTAGAGTCGTGGGAAATGGACTAGTCGACCCGTTCAATTCTTGGACGAAGCTTTTCACATGGTGCTACTACCCTTGAGAAAGGTATGAATCCAATTCTCCCTCCAACTATAGGTAAAATAGCAGGGTAGACTGGGCTCTTTACCTTGGTTAGGTAACCAGTCTTGGAGAAGAAAACTTGTGTCGCATCCTGCTTGTGCGGAGGGGTTGTTAAATCTCTTGCTTGAAGCCTAAAGGATGGACACTAAAACCGTAACAAAATACCGTAACTATTTCTGGGATCTTAAATTCTTCAGCCATTCTAAATATTCCACAGCAATTAATCACAGTACACAATCGGAGTCAAAAAAAATAACAGACACCGAAAATGGGAAATAATTTTAGTAATATAATAATTGTTGATAATCATATTTAATAATTTAATGAAGGGAAAATTGATACTAATTGTAGAATCCGAGAGAAAAGAATTAATGATGTTCATTTCTCAAACTATTTTATGCTTTAAATACTATAAATACAAAGACCAGTGGTTATTGAATCGATAAAAATGCGCACCAGACACAAATTACTTCAAATCATTGGACAGTCGATTGTTTAAGTGAAAATGAATGTGTTGATCATTTTCTTTGGGTTGTTTTAATTTATTTACATTTTCATTTCTCTCAAAAGTTCATCGTCCAATTCTTAAGCCTAAAGTGATAATAGATATTTGGGGATAATTTGACTGTTCGGGCTGGAAAGCAATAATGTAATTACCCCTAGCGGTTAAAATATTTACTAACCGCTCTGCGCGAGTTGGATATAACACAAGATCAATTTATACCTAAGTCGAAGGCGAATGATAAACATTTGGGGATAATTTGACAGTTCGGGCGAGAAAGCAGTAATGTAATTACCCTTGGCGTTAAAATATGTACTAACCAAAAACTGATTGTTATTTTTACTAACCGTTATTATTTAATTAGTCATGGGAAAACTTTACTCTGAAGTACATATATACATATTTATAACCACTAGCAAGATAGGATGTGACACAAGGTCAATTTATACCCTAAGAAAAAGTCGATGATAACATTTGGGATATTTTGACTGTTCGGCTGGAAATCAATAATGTAATTACCCTTAGCGGTTGAAATATTTACTAATAAAAATTATTTTTACTAACCTTTCCAGTTTAAGTGGCCAAGTGACAATGTTGCCATGAACACCCGCCCCTCGTGGGGGAGTCCAGTGGCTTCGGCCCTGGATTCTTACAAGTTAATAGCGTTGATCCGGGGCTATCCCCTAGGCAATACCTGCCCCATCGATTTAAAGGGGCAGGGCGGGTTTATTGCCCAGCGCCTGCGGTGCCCCCTGGGGGGATGCCGACAGGATCGACGCAATTTTTCGACCTGCCATCCATGAGTCTCGGCTTGTGGGTGGTCCCACGTAAATAGGCCTTTGTGTCTGACCTTGTACATGTGGGTACGAGGGAAAATACCATGTAACCCCTAAGGTATTTACTAACCTCTCTGCATAAGTTGGATATGACATAAGGTCAATTTATACCCTAAGCCTAAGTGAGAATAGACATTTGACAGTTCTGGCGGGAAAGCAGCATCGTAATACCCCTAACCGTTTAGAATATTATCTAACCAAAACTTATTTTTATTTTTACTAACTTTCTAGTTTACACGGTCATGGACAATGTTACTTTGTGCTGCCCTGAAGTATACATACATTACTGACCCAGTGATGCTAACAGCTTTTTTTTTAAAATTAGCACATCCTGGGATGCATGTATATTGATTTGAAAGAAGTCCCCGGGAAGTTTGATGGGTCCCATGTAAAGTTTCTTGATAGATTAAGCGTTTTTTTTTTGAACAGCTTAGGCTGCTAACCCCTACCTGTACCCCATACAGAGTAAGGTAATCTTTAACTTGTCCCTCGTAAATTTCCTACCATAAAATAAACTGAACCCTCATTTTATGTCTGTGTTTTTTGCAGTAAATGTTTTATTTTTCTTGCACCCGTTATTTACAATACTAATATATTTTCTTTATTTGTTAAAGAATAAAGAATAAATAAAATATATTTAGTATGTAAAATAACGGGTCAAGAAAAATAAAATATTATTTTCAAAAACACAGACATAAAATGAGGGTCAGTTTATTTTATGTAGGAATTTACGACGAACAAGTTAAGGATTACCCAGAGTAATTCGTTTCCAGAAAATATTGAAAATGTATTTACAGTTAGCTGAAATGGTAGGGAAGAAAAAACACTGGGACGCATGGAAACGTTTTTTCTACTTCTTTTAGATTTTTATGCGTCATTTTAATGATTGCCAGTTAGTAAGAAAACTTGATCTATGCTGCGTCAACAAACTTGTTTAGAGAATTGCTAAAAGTTCCTTGTAGTTATAAAGCTAAATTTTCCTTTCTCTTCCCTTGTTCTTTCCTCTTTTTCTCTTTGCTTCCTTCTCACTCACTGACGCCTGTTCCCTAAATGACCCGTCTTGCCTCGTGGGTGTCTTTTATCCCTAATCTACTTACCCACAATGCATTGCATTCTCCTATTAGACGTCACTCCCACCCCCTTCTGGCGTCTTCATTTGTCACAGCACACAGCAAGCACTCCTCGACGACACGCCCAGCTTCTATCACGTTAGTAAGTACATTTTTTACAATTCAGAGTTGTGCTTCTCTCTAGACTGGTTGCTTAACCAAGGTTAAAGAGCACAGTCTGTCCCATCTGTTTACACATACTTGGTGGAATCTCTTTCTCATGCTAAAATAATCTTCAAACATTTTCAGAATTTTTTATGTGTGGTAGTGCCCCTATCAATGTTGGTTTCGTTTCGTTTGTTTTACGGCATATCAACCTCAGTATTTATTCTATATTATGACGATTTCGGGTATAGGGACGTAAGCAGAGACCTAGTTTTTGTTACAGACAAAAACCAGGAGCGAATCTCCATTATTAATAGAGATTATTACATAGTTTTTCGCACCAGCATTAGCTGGTGGTCTTTCACTGGAGTCTGTGACAAGTCTCCTCAGGTCTTCAGGACTCTTCTGAGTATTCTTGCAGATTGCAGCAGTGCGGTGTTCTGAATGGTTTCAATCCTTCCTCTGATTCCCAAACTTTCCAAACCCTTTTCCAA
>CM042176.1:56932329-56968355 GCA_023376005.1 Doryteuthis pealeii
TCACAATGCAGACTTATTACTCCCAATTTCAATCTTTTTCAGCACACACACGCGCGCGTGCGCCCACACACAAGTACGACATACACACTCAAACACACACCTATATAGGATAGGGAAGACAGAAAGTATATATATATATATATATATATATATATATATATATATTATCTTCTTATTATAATGGAGTGTGCTTTTCTGTCTGTAACCGAAACAATAATACTATTCAAGTCATAATTCCCTTATTAATTAATATCACATTCTCCATAATTTTATCTTTATCTAAACCTCAATTATTAATATCTGTTGAGCATATATACATGATAATAACATGCAATTATATTTATATATACAACAAAACAGCGGTTTACAGTGTGAACGGCAAAGCTAATTTGCATATTGATATTAAAAATTTTATTTTAATAAATATGTGCTTGGTATTATTGATTTTTTAATTGTTTGGTTTTATCTTAATGAATATTAGCAAAAATCTGCGGGATAACTCTTAAAAGAAATCCATTAATAAGAAGAAATAACTGTAATTTCATACTTTATTCCTCCTCAGTCTCTATATTTCTAAACTATTATACCTTTTATATATATATATATATATATATATATATATATATATATATATATATATCTGTAAATAATTCATTTTCTTGGATCCACGAAACACAAAACTTGTATTTATTTTATTACTCCCACTTTCAATCACTTTCAGCACACACACACACACACACTCACTTACACATCCATAAATATATATATATATATATATATATATATATATATAATATATTACTTAGGGCAGGGAAGATATAAAGCATATATATATACGTATATATAAGAAGAAAAATCTATATAAGTTAGCAAAGTTGGGTGTGTGGCCTATTGTCGATATCAGCCGGACAGCAAGGGAGTCTATCCCCTTTTCACTAGCGCTAGACGGGGAGATTGATTTTGCATCTGAGGTGGAGTGCCACACCTACTATCAGCTCCTTACTTTAGCGCACAGATTCCTGTGCTACTCATACGCTGAGTTGGCGAGGACCGGTATCGAACCAGGAACCTTGTTGTTCCCAGGCGGACAATCTATCGACTGAGCTAAGCCGGTCCTTTATACAAAATACATAAAAATTATTAAAAACAGAGACGGAGAGAAAGGAAGAGATTGACAGAATCTGAGATAGTGTCGGTGACCCGTAACGGACTGACAAAGGAAACTGTTTTCCGTAAATTTTAGACAGTTTTATTCTTGTGTCTTCCATATATCATTTAGTGCATCAGATTCCCTCAATTATTATGGTGGCTTTTTGAATTAGTTAACCAGCACCAGTCAGGATTTTGGATGAGAGAGACGTATCTTGCCTTAGCTGGACTCACCTGTGCGCGCAATGTGTTAGTTAAGAATAAAGGTTTTTGAAGAGAAACATGGCGTTGTTGGTTAATGCATGCATTAAATAGAAGACCGGCCAAGAAGATGAAAACCAACAACAAGAATCCAGATTAGGCGATCTCAAACGTCCAAAGAAGTAAAAGAAAGTAACAAGTAAGTTATGCATCTATGTATCGTTTAAATATGCATACCTCTCTGTCTACCTCTCTGGTCGTTCAGTTGCTCTTTGGGGGGGGGGATGCTGCTTCCAGGATTGGTTCAAGACAGCACGTAGCATCTTTGTGTAATTTCCATTCTCTAATCGTAAAAGTCAAAGTGGTGCAGTCGTATAGTAGCACTGATACGGTTACAATTCCCATACTTCAAGGTTTGGGTAGTTCCTTCTTTACTCATGCGGCTTATTAACTTATGGGCGATCTCTCTGTAAGGCTTGCCAGTGTATTCGTGCTGCATTGCAATTTTCGTAAGCTTCCTTGAAGTAAGTTCCATCAAGGACAATGGCCACAGGACAACTAATTGACAATCGAGATAATACTGTCTTGGCGTGATAAAATTCTGATGCAATCCTGGTTGATACAATATTTCAAGGCGAAATAAATGTAATCATACATCCAAAAATAGAGTTGTATTACTGCACACCACTGGAAATGTACTAACCTTATAAAAATAGAAATAGATTACACCCTGTCTCTCTAGTGGGTCTAAAACTGACCATATAGTGAAAAAGGGAAAGTAAAGCAGTTATTTCAAATAATTTTACAAGGGTTTAGCTCTGCGGAGACACACACTATCACATTGTCTACAAATAAGATTTTCTTTCTTTTTTGTTTACGAAAACAATAACATTCTTTCAAAAATTGTAATTCTGTCTAAGAAGAGAGCTTTCAAAACCAACCACCTACCCAATACCTTCAAACAACGACTGCTGTTTACACAATAGCATTGCATCCAACAAAGCCTTCATTAGATGACTCTGGGTTCAGGCTTGGTTTCGGGGTCGAAGCATCATATAAACACAATGCTTCAAGCAA
Source organism: Doryteuthis pealeii (assembly GCA_023376005.1). NCBI lineage: Eukaryota > Metazoa > Mollusca > Cephalopoda > Myopsida > Loliginidae > Doryteuthis > Doryteuthis pealeii. Next base: position 56,934,757 of record CM042176.1, read on the forward strand.
ATTAGAAAACTCTTTTAGGATTTCCTTTGTTTCCCCGCGAAGCCTCATCTTCAACCTAATTACTTTTGAATGCGTCTAATTTCAGAGGTTTCTTTTTAGTTGGAAATAGATCTATTTGCAAAGAATAATATTCTTTCACAAATTGTCATTCTTTCTAAGTAGATAGCCTTCAAAACCAATCACCAACCCAATAACTTACTACAACAACTGCACAGTAGCATTACATCCAACAAACCCTTCATCAGATGACTCTGGGTTTAGACGTGGTTTCGAAGCCGAAGCATCATATAGACGCAATGCTCCAAACAAATTAGAAACTCTTTCAGAATTCTCTTTCTTTCCCCACGAAGCCTCATGTTCGACCTAATTACGTTTGAAGTTGTTTCATTTCATTTCTTTGGTTGGACATAGGTGTGCTGAAGTACACCACTTAAACTTATTGACTATCCGTGGTCGAATGGATTCATTCAGCCAATCAACACGCTTGAATAGGTGGTTAGTTAACTATTTAATCGCTGATCTTGAACGTTGCTCAGTTGCTGGTATTCGACATGGACGAACAGATCTGCAAGCAAGGAGACTATTCAACCAAAGAATTCTACCCAACACTAAGGAACACTGAGAAAAAACCAAATATTCGACAAATTATAAGACTCTTTTAGGATTTTCCCTGTTTTCCCGCGAACCCGTATCTTAGCGTTTGAAGACGTCTAATTTCTGTTGCATAGCCCTTCTTTACCGGCACTAAATAGGTATATGTTATATACTTCTCTTACTTCTTACTCTGGTCGTCTATTCTTCTGGCCGGCTTTGCTTCTGATCGTCTATCATCTAACATCTTGGTCTGGTATATCTTCTAAAGTCTCGTCTGGTCTTCTATTGAGGATTCCGGGTCTGGTTTCTGTTGCTAGGGATTTCTTGTTATCAGAAGCCCTGTGTCATTGTTAGTTTTTAGTAATAAACACAAGACTTCGATTTACGATGATGTTACTTTATTCGTAGATCCCCAGACCAGACATCTGCACAGTGAGACTCACATCTTGCTATCTTGGCTTCTAACTTCTAACTTCTAACTGACTAACTGAGTTGCTTACTCCTTAACCGGAGGGGGGCCTTCTATGAGGTTCCGGTTCTCACGAACGTTCTCCCAGAACACAAGGTGAGATCGAGGTCAAATGCTGTCACTCACTCTCAAGGCCATCAGCTGTACTGATCGCCATAATGATTTCTACACTACCTTAAAAATGTATTGGGGATCCAATTATTATGTAACAATTTCAGGTGGTTTTAGATTTTTTTTGTTGGACATAGATCTATTTTCAAAGAATGACATTATTTCACAAATTGTCATTATGTCTATGCAGATAGCCTTCAAAAGCATCCACCAACCAAATAGCTTTCTACAACGAATACTCCAACAAAACCTTCATCGGATGACTCTGGTGGTTTCGGGGCCGAAGCATCATATAAACACAATGCTTCAAGCAAATTAGAAAACTCTTTTAGGATTTCCTTCGTTCGAAGGCGTTTAATTTCAAAGGTTTCTTTTTTTGTTGGACATAATAATAAAATTTATTATCGCAGATAGAGATTTTGCATCTAATTTAGTGCAGCGTGGATATCAAGTCATCGGCGTATACATGAATGAAATAACCCTAGACGGTTTCATATGTCTTTAAAATTAATCAACCTTTGATGGATAATTTCCTCTCTTTATCTCTCTGTCAATTTCTCTCTCTCTCTCTCTCTCTCTCTCTCTCCCTCCCTCTCTCTCTCCCCCCCCTCTCTCTCTCTCATTGTTTGGAATATGTTTGTAATATAAGGTGTGCTATAGCCCATTATTTAAACTTATAGACTGCGTAGGGGCATGGATTCAATCAGCCAATCAACACGCTCGAATACGTGGTTACTTAACTATTTAATCGTTGATCTTGAAAGCCCCTCAGTTGGTGGTATTCAACTCTTTTAGGATTACTTTGTTTCCCCGCGAAGCCTCGTCTTCGACCTAATTACGTTCGAAGGCGTCTAGTTTCAGAGGTTACATTTTTGCTGGACATAGATCTATTTTCAAAGAATAATATTGTTTCACAAATTGTCATTCTGTCTATGTAGATAGCCTTTAAAACTATCCACCAACCCAATACCTTCATACGACGACTGCTGTTTACACAATAGCATTGCATCCAACAAAGCCGTCATCAAAGGTTCAGGCATGGTTTCGGGGCCGAAGTATCATATGAACACAATGCTTCAAGTAAATTATAAAACTCTTTTAGAATTCGCTTTGTTTCCCCGCGAAGCCTCATCTTCGACCTAATTACGTTCGAAGACGTCTAATTTCAGATGTTTTTTTTCTGGACATAAATCTATTTTCAAAGCATAACATTATTTCATAAATTGTCATTCTGTCTAAGAAGAGAGCCTTCAAAACCAGCCACCAACCCAATAACTTACTACAACAACTGCACTGTAGTATTGCATCCAACAAAGCCTTCATTAGATGACTCTGGGTTCAGGCGTAGTTGCGAGGCCGAAGCATAATATAAACACAATGCTTTAAGCAAATTATAAAACACTTTTAGAATTCTCTTTGTTTCCCCGCGAAGCTTCATCTTCGACCTAATTACGTTCGGAGACGTCTAATTTCAGAGGTTTCATTTTTGCTGGACATAGATCTATTTTCAAAGAATAATATTGTTTCACAAATTGTCATTCTGTCTAAGCAGACAGCTGACTTGTACTTCCGTTTTAGTTTGATGTTTCCACTGATCAATAATGTTTTCAAACAATCCTTAAAACGTAAATTTGATTTGTGAGTAGGTCTTTTGCCATCGGCTACTTCACTGTACAAGAATTACTTGGGCAACTTCATGTAAGTCGTGCAGACAAGATGACCATTTCACCTAAGGCGAAACTTGAAGATCACGGACGCTACTCTAACACTTACCCCTTTCAAATACTTCAAAGTCATTTACAAGATCTTGGAAATGATATCAAAGTATGCGACGCATTTTTCGTATCTCTTAAAGTGTCGATAAAACCATTTTAACATTGATAAGTGACTGCGATAAGTAGTCTAAATTTGGTAAGTATAATGAACTGATGATATGACCCAAATAATAGATTTTCATTTTAGTCTCAAGTTATGATATATATATATATATATATATATCATTTAATATACCAAGCGTGTTGGTAGATCCTTGCGGAGAGAAAAAACCCAGCAAATAATTTGATTGTAAAAATATACTACCAAACATCAACCAGGAAGAAAAAAATTTTTGAAAAAAAGAAAAGACCAAGATATTCGTACCAACAAAAAATAATCTATTGGTATAGTATTTGGCCAAAAGAAAAAACAATTTATATGTATATATATGTATATAAGATATATATATATATTCATATAACCGCTAGAAGAAGCTAATCTGTAAAAAGTGCTCGATACCTAAGTAGAGCCAAGTAATAAAGATAATCTACTGAGTCAGACGAACCTACTATTAGTTTCGCAATACTAATAGTAGGTTCGTCTGACTCAGTAGATATCCTTATTATATATATATATATATATATATATATATATATATATATATATATATATATATATATATGAGGAAAAAATGAGTAAAGAAAAGAAATGTAGATGGATAAAAAAAATAAAAATTCTACTCTGATGAAGGTCGGCAAAATCTGTGTACGGAACATTTTATGCATTTTTCCTATTATTATTATCATCATCATTTCAACCCCATCTGATTATTTTAATAATAATAATAACGTAAATCCGTATACATTTTGATAAACAGACCGAAACACATGTGTAAGTGATATCGATTAAAAGGGATATCGATAAAATTCATTTTTATCCATCTACATTTCTTTTCTTTACTCATTTTTTCTTCATTGTCGGATTCATTTCCCATTCTCACACACACACACACATATACATATATGTATATATATTTTAAACCGTCGAGAGAAAGGCCCCGAAACGGTTTGCACACTCTCTCCTGATGAGCCCATTCAGTTTGTAAACATCTTTTGTTTTTTCATTTTATCATATTCATATATATATATATATATATATATATATATATATATATATAAAGTAAAGTCGTCGGAGAAGCCGAAAGTCGGTATCAGCCAATCAGCAAGGGAGTCTATCCCCTTTTCACTAGCGCTAGACGAAACAGATTGTTTTTGCGTCTGTGGTGGAGCGCCACACCTACCATCATCTCCTTACTTTACCGCACAGATCCCTGTGCTACTCATAACGCTGAGTTGGCGGGGACCGGTATCGAACTAGGAACCTTGTGGTTTCTAGCCGAACGCTCTACCAACTGAGCTAATCGGTCATTCATTGACACGTGTTTCGAAGTTTACTTCTCATCGGCTGCGACGGAGTCTATCGACATTTCGCTTGGTCTGAAGATTGCAGAGGTGAGAAACTCTTAATAATCAGGCGCCGCAGACTCCATGACCATGTTGCCATAACTTAGATGTAAATCTACTCCCACGCATATAAATATATATAGCGCTAATACCCTTGAGCAACGTATGCTTCCAATTACTCTCCCTCCAGCTATGGGTAACTAGTAAGACAGACTACGCTCTTTAACCTTGGCTAGTTTACCAGTCTAGGAGAGAGAAAAATCTTAATTCAAACCTGTTAAACTCCGCGTAAGAAATTGACCTTGTGTCGCATCCTGCTCGTGCAGAGAGGTTGGTAAATATATATTTCCTCTTGATTTATCGACAAAATACACCGATCCTCCAAACAGAATGACACTGGTCAGGTCGGAGGGAGGGAGGCTGAAAGCAATAGCACTTAGCTTAAGTAGCGAAATATATTGCATTTTTCCAGTGATGTCGGATCCATCAGATATCTTTGTGACAATAATAATCAATTGATTGATTAAATGAATAGGAAGATGTATTATCTATTCCTTGTATATACATAAGGCGTCTGGTGTAATGGTTATAGTCGTGGGAAATGTACACGAGACGAGTTCAAATCCTGGGCGAAGCTGTTTGCATTTCACATAGCGCTAATACCCTTGGGAAAGGTATGAATCAAACTACCAACCCACCAGTTATGTGTAAACAGTAGGGACAGACTGTGCTCTTTAACCTTGGTTAAGCAACCAGTCTAGGAGAAGCACAACTCTGAATTGTAAAAAATGTACTTACTAACGTGATAGAAACTGGGCGTGTCGTCGAGGAGTGCTTGCTGGTGTGCTGTGACAAATGAAGACGCCAGAAGGGGGTGGGAGGTGACGTCTAATAGGAGAATGCAATGCATTGTGGGTAAGTAGATAGGGATAAAAGACACCCAACGAGGCAAGACGGGTCATTTAGGGAACAGGCGTCAGTGAGTGAAGAAGGAAGCAAAGAGAAAAAGAGGAAAGAACAAAGGAAGAGAAAGGAAATTAGCTTTATAACTACAAGGAACTTTTAGCAATTTCTAAAACAAGTTTGTTGACCAGCATAGATCAAGTTTTCTTACTAACTGGCATCATTAAAATGACGCATAAAAATCTAAAAAGAAGTAGAAAAAACGTTTCCATGCGTCCCAGTGTTTTTTCTTCCCTACCATTTCCAGCTAACTGTAAATACATTTCAATATTTTCTTGGAAACGAATTACTCTGGGTAATCCTTAACTTGTTCGTCGTAAATTCCTACCATAAAATAAACTGAACCCTCATTTTATGTCTGTGTTTTTGAAATTATTTTATTTTTCTTGCACCCGTTATTTTACAATACTAAATATATTTTATTTATTCTTTATTCTTTAACAAATAAAGAAAATATAATTAGTATTGTAAAATAACGGGTGCAAGAAAAATAAAACATTTACTGCAAAAACACAGACATAAAATGAGGGTTCAGTTTATTTTATGGTAGGAATTTACGAGGACAAGTTAAAGATTACCTTACTCTGTATGGGGTACAAGGTAGGGGTTAGACAGCCTAAGCTGTTCAAAAATAAAAACGCTATAATCTATCAAGAAACTTTACATGGGACCCATCAAACTTCCCGGGGACTCTTTCAAATCAAATACATGCATCCCAGGATGTGCTAATTTTAAAAAAAAAAGCTGTTAGCATCACTGGGTCAGTATGTATGTATACTTCAGGGCACACAAAGTAACATTGTCCCATGACCGTGTAAACTAGAAAGGTTAGTAAAAATAAAAATAAGTTTTTGTTAGATAATATTCTAACGGTTAAGGGTAATTACGATGCTGCTTTCCCGCCAGAACTGTCAAAATGTCTATTCTCACCTTAGGCTTAGGGTATAAATTGACCTTATGTCATATCCAACTTATGCAGAGAGGTTAGTAAATACCTTAGGGGTTACATGGTATTTCCTCGTACCCCACATGTACAAGGTCAGACACAAAGGCCCTATTTACGTGGGACCACCCACAAGCCGAGACTCATGGATGGCAGGTCGAAAAATTGCGTCGATCCTGTCGGCATCCCCCCAAGGGGGCACCGCAGGCGCTGGGCAATAAACCCAGCCCTGCCCCTTTAAATCGATGGGGCAGGTATTGCCTAGGGGGATAGCCCCCGGGATCAACGCTATTAACTTGTAAAGATCCAGGGCCGAAGCCACTGGACTCCCACCACGAGGGGCGGGTGTTCATGGCAACATTGTCACTTGGCCACTTAAACTGGAAAGGTTAGTAAAAATAATTTTTATTAGTAAATATTTCAACCGCTAAGGGTAATTACATTATTGATTTCCAGCCCGAACAGTCAAAATATCCCAAATGTTTATCATCGACTTTTTCTTAGGGTATAAATTGACCTTGTGTCACATCCTATTCTTGCCTAGTGGTTATAAATATGTATATATGTACTTCAGAGTAAAGTTTTCCCATGACTAATTAAATAATAACGGTTAGTAAAAATAACAATCAGTTTTGGTTAGTACATATTTTAACGCCAAGGGTAATTACATTACTGCTTTCTCGCCCGAACTGTCAAATTATCCCCAAATGTTTATCATCGCCTTCGACTTAGGGTATAAATTGATCTTGTGTTATATCCAACTCGCGCAGAGCGGTTAGTAAATATTTTAACCGCTAGGGGTAATTACATTATTGCTTTCCAGCCCGAACAGTCAAATTATCCCCAAATATCTATTATCACTTTAGGCTTAAGAATTGGACGATGAACTTTTTGAGAGAAATGAAAATGTAAATAAATTAAAACAACCCAAAGAAAATGATCAACACATTCATTTTCACTTAAACAATCGACTGTCCAATGATTTGAGTAATTTTGTGTCTGGTGCGCATTTTTATCGATTCAATAACCACTGGTCTTTGTATTTATAGTATTTAAAGCATAAAATAGTTTTGAGAAATGAACATCATTAATTCTTTTCTCTCGGATTCTACAATTAGTATCAATTTTCCCTTCATTAAATTATTAAATATGATTATCAACAATTATTATATTACTAAAATTATTTTCCCATTTTCGGTGTCTGTTATTTTTTTTGACTCCGATTGTGTACTGTGATTAATTGCTGTGGAATATTTAGAATGGTCTGAAGAATTTAAGATCCCAGAAATAGTTACGGTATTTTGTTACGGTTTTAGTGTCCATCCTTTAGGCTTCAAGCAAGAGATTTAACAACCCCTCCGCACAAGCAGGATGCGACACAAGTTTTCTTTCTCCAAGACTGGTTACCTAACCAAGGTTAAAGAGCCCAGTCTACCCTGCTATTTTACCTATAGTTGGAGGGAGAATTGGATTCATACCTTTCTCAAGGGTAGTAGCACCATGTGAAAAGCTTCGTCCAAGAATTGAACGGGTCGACTAGTCCATTTCCCACGACTCTAACCATTAGACCACACCTCCAATGGGGCCACCTGTTGGCCGTGGGTGGCGACCCGTGATGCTTAAGGATAGAGCCCAGGTGGATGAGCAGTTCATGACATGCAATACTCCACTTTGGCCCTATCTTGGGCTAGACAGCCGGTCGGAGAGGCCCCCTCCAATCAATCGGCTGGTCACGTCAAGCCCTAGCATCTATATGATTTTCCCAACCCTATTGCTCTTATGGCAAGCCCCAATCCCTTTTTATCAAATGGGTGCTAGAAGGCGGTGGCTGCGGGTCTACATGTCCTGGGAATGACGTTAAACTCTATCTGATGGTGAAGTTCCAGTTCTGGAGGTTTGGGGAATGTGGAGCACCCCTTCATCACCATTGCTTCCTGGTCCACTCTGACCCGGAGTGGTAGTACCTGTTAAGGTCCTATCTATGGGTTAAATAGAAAAACATGAGTTTATAAACAAAATTGAGTATCCATTAAGAATTACTTTATTTAAAAACTTTATTGGCATTAAATGACCCACTGAGGTTGATATGCCGTAAAACAAACCAAACCAAACCATTAGACCACGCACTTCCATATAACATCTTATAAGTTCCCACAACTGACGACTATGACAGAGGGCTGTAAAAATAAGAGAAATAAATAGTGTGTAAATAATAATAACAGTTTATTGTCATGATAAGACGCCCCGAGATCGACAGGGAGGTTTAAACTTTTTTTCTATTTTACATGTTTATGAATATCTTTCTTGCTGGTTTACAAAGTATGAATATATTATCCATTTTACTAATTCTATTCATAAGAAATTAATGATTGATAAATAGACTCTGCGTGGTCACGTGGATTAAACTCAGCCAATCAACAGCTCGAATACGTGGTTAATTAACTATTTAATCGCCGATCTTAAAATCCATTGTCCAGCGGAGATCCTTTGTGTTAAGCAGAGCACGATCCTTGTGAAGAATCCTTTGGTTGTTCCTTGGTGCTCCTCAGTCTTGCAAGTCCTTCGTCAATGATTGCAAATGGACGTCTCTCAGTATCAGTGATTAAGTAGTTAACCGGCCATGTATTCGGGCTGTTGATTGGCTGAAGCTTAAACCACGTGACTTCGCTTAGTTTATAAGTTTAAGGGGTGTATTGAAGGACACCTTATCTATCAATTATGGAGATTCGCTTCCGGTTCTTGTCTGTAACAAAAATTACGTCTCTGCCTACGTCACCTTACCCAAAATCGTCATAACATAGAATAAATACACACAAATTTGAACATGCAACATTAGACAGTCCTCATTGTTTTTTAAACAAGTTTTAATAAATACATGACTGGTATTATATATCTATATATAGTTTGTTTTATTTTAATATATATTTAAAGTTTACATTTCAAATTGTTTATTTTTTAATCCTTTAATGAATTTGATGATTTTTACTTACTTAGGGTACAAACTCGCTGACACTGAATTTTTTACTCCCACCCCTCAGGCAATATGTTTCAAATCTATTTTTACATCGCCCGGAGGGTTTTTTTTTTTTGTACTAGTAATTCAAAATAATTCAAATATTTAGACTCCAAAGAGAGATAGAATAAGAATTGGTCTTTTTCTATTCCTGAAAATAGAACCTCCATTAGACTGTCGATATCCGTTCTGTTGTCAAGATCTCTTGAGAATAATTTTCACACTTGCAGGAATTCGAATCTCGGCTTTTCATTCCCGTTTCATGACAGGCGTCCAAAAGCGACAGAGAAGCTTGATTTAAAAAAATCTATTTTCCATGTTAATGAATATTTCTTACTGGTTTACAAAGTATAAACATCTTATCCGTTTTGTTAATACTATTTTCAGCTAAATATATAGAAACTAGCAGCAACTACCCGGCGTTCGCTGGGTAGAGGGGATTTTAAGTTAGTCCGCAGATCCATTATTACTGAATTGTGATTTGAATCCTCGTGGGATACTCCATTTAAATCCCTATGTAAAAAATAGACCTTGCATTGATCCAGCCACTCTGAAAAGAAATCTTAATGTCTACTATCTGAAATATTAAATGAAAAAAATCTATGCTGTTATCATTTAAATTTTATTTTTTGATTATCTTCACTAATATAAATCAAATCTCTACGTATCTTTGAGACATTGTCCTGTAAGATGTAAAAGTTATTATAATAAGTCGGAAGGCTCAAAGTAACCTTCCAGCGTGGGTACATATATGTACATGAAATATTCCAACAAAGAAGTTATAATAAACATAGACTTTAATTTGTAGCGGTGAGTAATACATACAAGACAGATATATATATATATATATATAATTATATATATATATTATAATATTATATATACTCCTGACAAAGGTACAGTCATAGATAGAGAACAGATACATAAACATATATGAGTTAAGGGTAAGGAAAGAATGTGATGTATAGATAAAAGGGTATGAAAAACACACGTTAAATGAATATACTTTCATTGTTAATATTGAACAGTATTTCGATTTATTAAAAATCATCATCAGAACATAATGATAATTAAGTCCATTTTTAGATGCAAATGTTTTTAATCTGGATTCATCAAGAGAGAAACAGAAAATAATTGAATTCAAACTGGAAGGATTGTTTTTCCAAAAAGTGAATGAACGAGACGAAGAAGAACACACGGAATACAAACTTTTGGGCAATTTTAAATTCCATGTTGTGTTCATGTCAGATGTAAATTATTTAATAGTTGGAGGCTCAAAGTAACCTTCAACGTGGGTACATGCGAGTACATGAACTATTCCAACAAAGAAGTTATATATATAATTACAACATAGACTTTAATTCGTGAGTATTTGAGAATACATACAAGACAGGAATACATATATCATCACAAAAAGTACAGCAATATATTGACAATAGATACATTATATATAGGAAGAATGTAGGACTTATGTCCTAAGGATATGATACAGAGTTTCTAAAGGAATGTCATTACTGAAGTTGGTTGGGGTGCAAAGCCCCTACCTAAGGGTAAAGAGGAACACAGTGCCTAATCTATGTGAAGTTGTTGTAGGTCACAGAGGAAGACAATTAGAATTCCCTGGGCTACTCTTAAATACTCAAACCTCTAGTGGCGAAAACCTGCAGCAAGGTATGATATTCTNCTCTTCTAGACCCACATCGATCCAAACAGGCGACAATCAATCCAGTCCCTTCCTACCGTTTACCCATATATGGTGACGTCCAGAGTGAAAAAATTAAAAATCCTCATCTTTTAGGATTGGTGACATTTTGATTCCGACATTATTTGTATGAGGAAGGTAAATGTTCCAATGCAGATATTTCTTTCTGATATCAATCCATTTTGAATTAATTTTCTGGCGAGAATAGAAAGCCAGTATTGTTGATGTCAATAAGTTTCTTCAGCGTTTCTACAGAAACGCCATTTCATCTTCCATTCTTAAATAGATTCATATTTTGATTTTTATCCACAGAGCTTGCAACCAACGATAGTTCAGATTTTTATCAATATGAAGGTATCGCTCTCCCACGGTATCGAACATGCAAGGATTATTCTTCCCATTTGATTTTCAGTGGGTTAACCATTTTTTTTTATTTTGTTTAATATATTGGATTCTATCTTGCTGCTTCTACTTCTCTTTCATCTGTTAGTATGGCTACCGATCTGTTGGAATATTTGCTTTTATTTGATTATTAAGAGAATATTTCTTTCCTCACGTTCTGTAACAAGAATTAACCTCCAATATTTGTATATTTATATTTTCGACAATTCTGCTTATTTTATTAGCAATATATATACTTCCGGTGCGTGTGTTTAAGTTTTAATCCATAAAATATCATATTAAATTAGAAAGGCTAATGAAACTAAATAAGAATGAATAAAATGATTTGAAACAGGTTTAATCTAAAATAGAAAAAATTAAATTTTGGCCATATGACCTTTAGGCACCACCTTTTGCGATCTCGTTTCATAAGGATATTTTTTCATTTACACCGCCAAATTCGGTTGTTTGTTAGGGGTTAGGGTTAGGGTTAGTTTTATAATTAAAAAAACTCAAAAATCGTCTGTTAACAAACACAGGATTTGGCGGTGAAATAAAAAATGTCCTCATGAACGAGATCGCAAAGGGGTGCTAAAGGTCATATGGTCCGAAATTTAACTCTTCATCACTACCGTTTTCATTGCTAATTTTCCTGTATAGTTAAAATATAAGTAAAGAATAAAATAGTTATTTCTTCTTGTTAATTCTTTAAGATTTCTTTTGCTCATATTCATTGAGATAAAACAAACAATTAGAAATCAATAATTCTAACCCATATTTATTAAATCAATTTTTTAATATCAATATGCAAATTAGCCTTCCCTTACACTGTAAACCGCTATTTTGTTGTTGTTTGGTTTGGTTCGGTTTTGGTTTGGTTGTGTTTTACGGCATATCAACCTCGGTGGGTCAATTATGTTATTTTTTCATTTAAAGCTTTATTATTAATAAATTTTTCAATCCGACTGCAGAGAAAAGGAGCAAGACAAATAAATAGTACTAACCACAGTAATCATTTAAATTAGCACAACCAGACTGACCAATAAAAACACAGAACACTATATATATATATATATATATATATATATATATATATATATGGAATTTTGATATATGTTATACTTATATAACATTCAGATCTTGGATCGCTGTGCTAAGTAATTTCTTTGATGCATCTCAAAAGGCAATGAGAAGGTTACTTACCGCTGCCCATCTCCTCTCTTAGTTACACGTAAAAGGTTGTATTGATTTCTATGTTTCACGTAACAAGAAACAATCCCTGATTGGTTCGGGTCGCCGAGTACATTCCGTACGACCATAACCGTTACGTCACACCCGTTCGTTTCCATATGTGAAATCATCCCCGATAAATTCAAAGGTGGTTTTGCTTTTATCTTATTCAAACAGGCACCTGTCCATCTGTGTGCTTGCATGCATGCACATATATAAGTGCAAGCATCGGTGCATGTTAAGTTGATTGCAATTTCCAGTGCATTTGCAAAATCCACCAGTTGACAAGTTCTTTCAATACTAGGTCTGGTCTTCTTGCTGGGATAAGGTGATCCGTTTTTATTTCAAAGTCCCAGAGAATTTTATGCGTTTCGTTCTGAAGAACAGATTCTGGTTTATGCTTATACCATTTTGTTGTGTGGTCAAAATTTAATTTTTTGCATAATTCCCAGTGGATCACCTTCCCAACCCAGTTGTGTCTAGTTTTGTATTCTCGTTGTGCTACATTCGCAGAGTATATGGTTTACAGTCTCATCTCTATTACCGCAAAGTCTACATTTACTATTTTGTTGGGTCTTATCAATTTTGCTTTGATGTAGTTTGTCCTTATGGCATTATTTTGTGCAGCAATTATTAATGATTCTGTTTATCTTTTGAGGTTTCCTTTTCTTAACCATGCCCAAGTCTTTCCATGTGCAACCTCTTCGATTCGAATGCACTTTTCCAAACCATCGATTGATTACACTCTAAATAAATTCGTCTGTATTTTTATAATAATGAAATTATATTAATGAAATAAATCACTAATTAGGACAAAGCCTTTTATAGTAGTGACCACTCCAATGCGAGTTTGATTTCAGATTTTTCCTTCTTCTAGCCTGTATGTACATTTCGGCATATAATGCTTCATCAGCAGAGTTATAACACAGAGCAGTTTCCTGTCTATAACTCTGCTGATGAGGCATAATATGCCGAAATGTACATACAGGGATTGACTTTTTCTCGATTTGTTTACGCTTTACATTTGAACAGATATGCTCACCTAATTCATTAATTATCAACTAATTCATTTTCAAAAATTTGGTATGACTTCAATTAAGTACATATTCTCCAATATATATATATATATATATATATATATATATATATATATATATATATATGCTTTAATATTGTAATATAAATAAAAAAGGGGGGATCAGATGGTCCTGTTAGTAACAAAAAACATGCTTAGAGGGCGAGCCAAATCTGAAATAATAATTTAAAAAAAAGGAAATGAACAGACACACAGACATAAGCATGCGCACATACACACTTACACACACACTTACACACACACAAACACACACATAAACCCCCCCCCATACACACAGAATTTGGAAGGCATGAGACAGAACAAATGAACAGCCACTAGCAACAACTTCAGTTCTAGTTATCTTCTGTAGAAGGGATTTTTATCCCGAAATATTAAGAATTTAAGAATAAATCACAGGTTAACAAACAACACCACAGTTACCTTCTTTTTTTCTTTACACTTGCTTTGTGATAGCCTTCAAAACCAACCAACAAACCATATATATATATATATATATATATATATATATATATATATATATATGTGTGTGTGTGTGTGTGTGTGTGTTTGGAATTAAACAAAAGGTAGGTCTCCTGTTTAACGATTTTATTGGTCATCTTTTCAAGTTTTCTGGCCAACTTTTTAATATTTGGATGGAATACGTGGATTATTCCACCGAAGTTCATGTCTCGAATACTTTCGGCACATCGAAGTGCCATCATCAGGGGTGATGTGTTCCAGTTTTTTTCAAAGTATATTAATAGTGTATTGTTAATAGTGTAATAAATAATCAATTTTGTTAACCTGTGATTTATTCTTAATTCTAATATTAATTTATTGAGAATAAATCACAGGTTAACAAACAACACCACAGTTACCTTTGTTTTTCTTTACACTTGCATTGTGATAGCCTCAAAACCAACCAACAACTTTCCACTTTCATAAGTTGCTTATGTAACAGCTGTGTATTGGCTTGATGCATAAAAGAATAATTCCAAATTACCTATTGGTTACACTCGAAATAAATTCGTCCTCAGATTGTTACAACCATTTTCTGCATTCACATACAAATGGTTTTATTTCTAATTGAAATAGATCACTAAGTAAACCTTAGCCTATTCTAGTATTCACCACCCCAAGCGGCATTTAACAGGTTTGAATTCAGAGTTTTTTTATCTACTAGACTGGTTGCCTAACCAAGGTTAAAGACCCAGTCTGCCCTACTATTTACCCATAGCTGGAGGGAGAGTAATTTGGTTCACACCTTTTTCCCAATGGTATCAGCACTATGTGAACTTTAGCTTCGTCCAGGATTTGAACTTAGAACGACGAGTCCATTTCCTATGACTCTAACCATCACACCACGGAATTGTTACAGCCATTTTCTACACCCATATTCACACTTTGATAGTTGTCTATTTATTCTTCTCGTAGAAATTCTTTTTTTTTTTTTTTTTTTTACTAAAGCGTTATTTCAACAACCCAGTCCATCTTTCAACCGCCGCGGGGGACCGACCATCCGAGATAAGCAACATCCAGTCTACTCGCTCTGAAATCTCCGCTTTATCGAGTAGTTTGATTCATACCTTTTCCCAATGGTATCAGCACTATGTGAACTTTAGCTTCGTCCAGGATTTGAACTCAGAACGACCAGTCCATTTCCTATGACTCTAACCATTACACCACGGAATTGTTACAGTCATTTCTATAATTCAATATTTGTCTATTTATTCTTCTCATAGGAATTCGGATTTTTTTTACCGATTATTTTCCTCAAGTTTTGTGACTGTCGATTCTATAATATAAATGTATTTATCTTAAAAGCATTCTGTTTTTATTGTTTTCAGTTTTTGTTTTCCTGTTCCGATGAACAGAGAAAAACTGCAATAAATTAATGTTTACATTGTAACAATTGGAGATACGTTTTTCAGAAATTAATTCCAATTTGTGTTAAAGAGGATGTCAATCATTTAGCGATTTGTTCCCCTCCCCCTTCCCACCAAAAATAAATGTCCACTGTTGAACATCAACTGATTTCTTCTTAATTCTTTTATATCATTTAACCCTTTTCGTATCATTTTCTTCTTCTTCTTCTTCTCTTCTTCTTCTCTTCTTCTTTCTTCTTCTTCTCTTCTTCTTCTTCTTCTTCTCTTCTTCTTCTTCTTTCTTCTTCTTCTTCTTCTTCTTCTTCTTCTTCTTTTTTCTTCTTCTTCTTCTTCTTTCTTCTCTTCTTCTTCTTCTTCTTCTTCTTCTTCTTCTTCTTCTTTCATTCTTCTTCTTCTTCTTCTTCTTCTTCTTCTTCTTCTTCTTCTTCTTCTTCTTCTTCTTCTTTCATCTTCTTCTTCTTCTTCTTCTTCTTCTTTTTTCATTCTTCTTCTTCTTCTTCTTCTTCTTCTTTCATTCTTCTTCTTCTTCTTCTTCTTCTTCTTCATTCTTCTTCTTTTCTCTTCTTCTTCTTTCATTCTTCTTCTCTTCTTCTTCTTCTTCTTTTTTCATTCTTCTTCTTCTTCTTCTCTTCTTTTTCATTCTTCTTCTTCTTCTTCTTCTTCTTCTTCTTCTTTCATTCTTCTTCTTCTTCTTCTTCTTTTTCATTCTTCTTCTTCTTCTCTCTCTTCTTCTTCTTCTTCTTCTTCTTCTTCTTCTTCTTCTCCGTTCATTCTTCTTCTTCTTCTTCTTCTTCTTCTTCTTCTTCTTTCGTTCATTCGTCTTCTTTCATTCTTCTTCTTCTTTCATTCTTCTTCTCTTTCTTCTTCTTCTGTTCTCCGTTCATTCGTCGTCTTCTTCTTCTTCTTCTTTCATTCTTCTTCTTCTTTTTCTTTTTCTTCTTCTTGTTTCATTCTTCTTTTTCTTCTTCTTCTACTTCTTCTTTCATTCTTTTTCTGCTTCTTCTTTCATTTCTTCTTCTTCTTCTCCGTTCATTCTTCTCTTCTTCTTCTTCTTCTTCTTCTTCTTCTTCTTCTTCTTCTTCTTCTTCTTTCATTCTTCTTCTTCTTCTTCTTCTTCTTTTTCATTCTTCTTCTTCTTCTTCTTCTTCTTTTTTCATTCTTCTTCTTCTTCTTCTTCTTCTTCTTCATTCTTCTTCTTCTTCTTCTTTTTCTTCTTCTTCTTCTTCTTCTTCTCTTTTTCATTCTTCTTCTTCTTCTTCTCTTCTTCTTCTTCTTCTTCTTCTTCTTCTTCTTCTTCTTTTCATTCTTCTTCTTCTTCTCCGTTCATTCTTCTTCTTCTCCGTTCATTCTTCTTCTTTCTTCTTCTTCTCCGTTCTTCTTCTTCTTCTTCTTCTTCTTCTTCTTTTCTTCTTCTTCTTCTTCTTCTCCGTTCATTCTTCTTCTTCTTCTTCTTCTTCTTCTTCTTCTTCTTCTTCTCCGTTCATTCGTCTTCTTCATTCTTCTTCTTCTTTCATTTCTTCTTCTTTTCATTCTTCTTCTTGTTCTCCGTTCATTCGTCGTCTTCTTCTTCTTCTTCTTCTTTCATTCTTCTTCTTCTTTTTCTTTTTCTTCTTCTTGTTTCATTCTTCTTTTTCTTCTTCTTCTACTTCTTCTTTCATTCTTTTTCTGCTTCTTCTTCATTTCTTCTTCTTCTTTCTTCATCTTCTTCTTCTTCTTCTTCTTCTTCTTCTTCTTCTTCTTCTTCTTCTTTCTTTTTTTTCATTCTTCTTCTTCTTCTTCTTCTTCTTCTTTTTTCATTCTTCTTCTTCTTCTTCTTCTCTTTCATTCTTCTTCTTCTTCTCTTCTTTTCATTCTTCTTCTTCTTCTTCTTCTTCTTCTTTCATTCTTCTTCTCTTCTTCTTCTTCTTTTTCTTCTTCTCTTCTTCTTCTTCCGTTCATCTTCTTCTTCTTCTTCTTCTTCTTCTTCTTCTTCTTCTTCTTCTTCTTCTTCTTCTTCTCGTTCATTCGTCTTCTTCATTCTCTTCTTCTTTCATTTCTTCTTCTTCTTTCATTCTTCTTCTTGTTCTCCGTTCATTCGTCGTCTTCTTCTTCTTCTTCTTTCATTCTTCTTTTCTTTTTCTTTCTTCTTCTTGTTTCATTCTTCTTTTTCTTCTTCTTCTACTTCTTCTTTCATTCTTTTTGCTTCTTCTTCATTTCTTCTTCTCTCTTCTTCTTCTTCTTCTTCTTCTTCTTCTTCTTCTTCTTTCATTATTTTTTCTTCTTGTTGTTGTTCATTCTTTTTTTCTTCTTCTTCTTCTTTTTTTCATTCTTCTTTCTTCTTCTTCTTCTTCTTCTTTCATTCTTCTTCTTCTTCTTTTTTTCTTCTTTTCTCTTTCTTCTTCTTCTTCTTCTTCTCCGTTCATCTTCTTCTTCTTCTTCTTCTTCTTCTTCTTCTTCTTCTTCTCCGTTCATTCGTCTTCTTTCATTCTTCTTCTTCTTTCATTTCTTCTTCTTCTTTCATTCTTCTTCTTGTTCTCCGTTCATTCGTCGTCTTCTTCTTCTTCTTCTTTCATTCTTCTTCTTTTTCTTTTTCTTCTTCTTGTTTCATTCTTCTTTTCTTCTTCTTCTACTTCTTCTTTCATTCTTTTTCTGCTTCTTTTTCATTTTCTCTTCTTCTTCTTCTTCTTCTTCTTCTCTTCTTCTTCTTCTTCTTTCTATTTTTTTTCTTGTTTGTTGTTTCTTTCTTCTTCTTCTCTTCTTCTTCTTCTTCTTCTTCTTCTTCTTCTTCATTTTACACTTCATTGCCGAGTGTTATCAACCTTGACGTTAAATTTGAAATTATTACTTTATACCAGGGGTCACCAAACCGGCCCACAAAGACATTTTTATCAGGCCCGGCGACGGTACATGAATTTGTTGGTTAAAAAAGTACAGAACACAAGACGTTTAGATACCATTTAAATTTAAATATCATATTAGCTTACTAAATTTCATCGACTTGTAGGCGTAGGTAACACAATTTAGTGCGTGTGAGCATTTCACTTGTTACTTAGGCGATCCCCCAATTTTCACTTATTACGACTGCTTGAAAAAACACAGGTAATTTTCAATGAGCTAATGTGAAGCAACGAATAGGTCAAAGGTTATGAGACAAATATTTTTGGAAAGGGCTAACCTTTATATTTCATATATATATATATATATATATATATATATATATAATATATATATATATATTTAATACGATAGTAATGAAATTACAATTGATCAGAATGTTTAATTTGAAGCGATCTGCTTTGAACACAATAATAATGTGGCCTGGGCTCGTTATTTCTTCAATTATACGGACCACTCTGAAAAAAAAAATTGGTGATCCCTGCTTTATAGGTTTCAATTGGAATATTTCAAACTATTTAATTCTTTTCCTTCTCCTGCCTTTCAAACTATTTATCCTTCTTCTTCTTCTTCTTCTTCTTCTTCTTCTTCTCTTCTTCTTCTCTTCTTCTTCTTCTCTACCCTTTCTTCTCCCATTCCTCCTCCCATTCTCCATCTTCTTCCTCCATTTCTTTTTCATTTTTTCTCCCCTCCTCATCCTACCATTCTTCATCTTCATCTTCACTCCCCCTTCTCCTCCTCTTCTTCTTCTTCTTCTTTACCCTTTTTCCACCCCTTCCACCTACCATTCTTCTTCATCTTCTCTCCCCCTCCTCTTCTCATTCTCCTTTGTTGTTGTTCTTTTTCCACTTTATCTTCTTCACCCCTTCTCCTCTCATTCTTCTTCTTTTTCAACTTCTCTCCCCCTTCTACCATTCTTCTTTTCCTCATCTTCATACCCCCTCTTCCTCCCATTCTTCTTTTTCATACTCTTCCTCCCCTTCCTCATACCATTCTTCTTCTTCATGTTCTTCTTCTTCCTCCTCCTCCTCCTCATGCCATTCTTCTTTTTCATCATCCCTCCCCCTCCTCCTACCATTCTTCTTCTTCAGACATTTTGATTCACTTCTTCTTTTTCTTCTTCTTTTTCCTCCTCCTCTCCCTCCTACCATTCTTCTTCTAGATCATCTCTCCCCCTGTTCCTAACATTCTTCTTCATCTTCTTCCTCCCCATCACGCCCCTTTCTTCTTCTTCTTTTTCTTCTTCTTTCTTCTTCTTCTTCTTCATCTTGTTCTTCTTGTTCTTGTTCTTGTTCTTGTTCTTGTTCTTGTTCTTCTCAATTCTTCTTCATCTTCTTCTTCTTGTTGTTCTTCTTCTCAATTCTTATTCTTTTTCTTCTCAATTCTTCTTCTTTTTCTTCTCAATTCTTCTTCTTCTTCTTCTTCTTCTTCTTCTTCTTCTTCTTCTTCTTCTTCTTCTTCTTCTTCTTCAGACATTTTTATTCAATTGCCATTGCATATAAATATCTTTTATATAATCATTCCCAATTCTTCTTCTCCAATTAATCTAATCTTCATCCGCCATTATCTTACGGCGTTAAAATTATCCGCCATTGTAATTGTTTGATGAAGGAAATACTTTTCTTTTCATTAATATTCAACTTATTATGTGCCTTTTCATCTTGGTTATAATTGTGAAAATCCACTCAACATTTTGCTATCATGACAGAAACGACATTAGCCAATAAACTCCACAGTTTAGCAGCCACTTCCAACTCGTTTTTATAGACGTTAATTATCAGACTATTATCTCCTGACGACTTGGAATATTAACGTCACACTGTTAGTTTTCGTGTTCTCTTATGAATCAAGAAAAGCTTCGGGCAATTTCATATATTGACGTTTAATTCACACGACAATAATTTCGTCACAGGCAGACGCTTCCGTCTAATACAAAATGAATTAAATACAAAATTCAAACGAGACTATCAATTATAATGACATACGTAAAGATTTTTTGACGTAAATTGTTCAATCTGGTAGCACGATATCGTATAGAGCGAATTACGCAGATATAGACGTTATTTGAAATTTGGGTTTAGAAATAGACACAAGAATCCGGTGGATCGGAACACCTTGTTTTTTTTTAAAATTTATTCTGTTTGCATATACGTAAATATTTTTTGACGCAGATTGTTCAATCTGGTAGCACGATATCGTATAGAGCGAATATACGCAGACGTTATTTGAAATTTGGGTTTAGGAATAGACACAAGAATCCGGTGGATCGCAGCACCTTGTTTTTTTCTGATTTTGATTCTGTTTGCACCTGATAGCACCTGTTTTCACAAACTGTTTGAATTAGCATCACTCTACTTTAAATGAAAGAAGCTGTTCCGTTTATAAAGGCAAGTGTTAAACGTAGGTGAGATTAGACGCGTCAAAAGAACGTGTTAAAACGGCTACGATACCATCAAGTTATCTTATCTCACGATTTCATACAACGAAAAAGAAAAAAAACACTATCAGAATTATTCAGTCTTTGCAGATCCAATGAGATGATTTAATGGACGCAAAAACTTTATTTGAGCCTTATTTCGATTAAACACTTCATTATTGGATCCTCCAACACTTTGTTCTTGGATATTGCAAAATCCTGATTCGTTGCAATAGAACTGTTTGGTTTGGTTTTACGGCATATCAACCTTCAGTGGATCATTTAATGCCGATAAAGGTTTGAAATTAAGCAATTCTTAATGGATAATACAATTTTTTATAAATACATTTTTATATTTAACCCATAGATGGGACCCTAACAGATACTACCACCCCGGACCAGGGAGGAATGGTGATTAAGGGGTGCTCCAAATTCCCCAAACCACCAAAACTGGAACCTCACCATCAGATAGAGTCTAATGTTATTACCAAGACATGTAGACCCTCAGTCACCGCCTTCTAGCACCCATATGATAAAAAGGGGTTGGGACTCGCTATAAGGGCAATAGGGTTGGGGCAATCATATTGGTGCTAGGGCTTGACGTCTAGCCCCAAATTGGACCAAAGTGGAGTATTGCAAATCATGAACTGCTCATCCACTTGGGTTCTATCCTTAAGCATCACGGGTCACCACCCACGGCCAACAGGTGGCCCCATTGGGGGAATCTTACCCCTCTGCAGAGGTGCAGTTGGTGCATTCTACCGCCCCAGTCGACGGGGCGGTCTGATTCGTAAAAAGATCTTTGAGAAAAGAGTTATGTGGTATTATCATCGACTAACCGCCAAATTTCAGTTCCCTTCAAACGCCCTTCCCTTGTTTTTGTTGAGGTGGAGCTCCACACCTACCGTTAGCTCCCAAATGCTGCTTTAGCGCACAGATTCGATTACCCAACCTGTGCAACGCATACGCTGAGTTGGTGAAGACCGTTATCAAACCCGGAACAATGCGATTCAAAGACGAATGCTCTACCGACTGAGCTAAACCCCCCGCCCCCACAGGCCGTAAACAAAAGTGTTAGATCTTGATACAAACATTGATAGGCCACCCTGTCGCCTGGGGCGTTAGAATGCACCGACTGCACCTCTGCAGAGGGGTAAGACTCCCCCAATGGTGCAATTGTTCGCCGTGGGTGGCGACCCGTGATGCTTAAGGACGGAGTCTTGGTGGATGAGCAGTCCATGACCTGTAACACTCCACTTAGAACCTTACTAGACGGGTGGTCGAAGAGGCCCCCTCCGATCAATCGGCGAGTCCCGTCAAGCCCTAGCACCTATATGATTGCCCCAACCCCTTTTTATCATATGGGTGCTAGAAGGCTGTGGCTGAGGGTCTACATGTCCTGGGAATGACGTTAAACTCTATCTGATGGTGAGGTTCCAGTTTTGGAGGTTTGGGGAATGAGGAGCACCCCTTCATCACCATTGCTCCCTGGTCCACTCTGACCCGGAGTGGTAGTACCTGTTAGGGTCTCATCTATGGGTTAAAGAGAAAAATGTATTTATTAAAAAAATTGGATTATCCATTAAGAATTAATTTATCTCAAAACTTTATCGGCATTAAATGACCCACTGAGGTTGATATGCCGTAAAACAAACGAAACGAACCGAAACCAACATTGATAAGGACGCTCCCACACATAAATTATGGAGATTCGCTTCCAGTTTTTGTCTGTAACAAAAACTACGCCTCTGCTTACGTCCCTATACCCGAAATCATCATAATATAGAATAAATACTGAGGTTGATATGCCGTAAAACAAACGAAACGAAACCAACATTGATAGGGGCACTACAACACATAAAAAAGATTCTGAAAATGTTTGAAGATTATTATAGCATGCACACAACATGTACAGTGAGTTTTAATGTTTTTGAATTATGATGACAGTGTGTTTGGCTTTTATCTGATAGGAACGTCTGACCGCTTAACATGTGTATGTGTGTGTGTGTGTGTGTGGTGTGTCTCTCTCTCTCTCTCTCTCTCTCTCTTCTCTATCTATCTATCTATCTGTGTGTGTGTGTGTGTGATCCTCAAAATTATTGCTTTCTACAGTTCAATAGCAGATCGATCATTGGTGAAGTGAAATAAGTCACTTTATGAAACAACGATACATGGACGAGAAGACACAGTTACCTTTTTTTTGGGGGGGGTCGGTCTTTTTGTTCTGTTTCAATAAGCTTTCATCTTCTAATGTTGTCTAGTTTCTTCATGGTCTCTGACAGCAGAATTATGAGAGAGAGAGAGAGAGAGAGAGAGAGAGAGAGAGAGAGAGAGAGAGAGAGAGAGAGAGAGAGAGAGAGAGAGAGAAGAAACAGGTAATAAAAGAGAAAGAAAAGTGAAAAGTTAGAGAGAGACAGAGAGGTGGGAAGGGGGCGAAAGAAAGTGGTGGAGAAGAATAATTGAGAAAGATAGAAAGATAAAAAGAAGGAAAGAAAGCAAGAAAGAAAGGAAAAAGAAAAGAAGAAGAATTCAGAAAGAGGGGAGAGAAGAGAGAGGGGAGAGAAGAGAGGGGTGGAACAAGAGAAGAATTGAAAAAGAAAGAAAGAAAGAAGAAGAAGATTCAGAGAGAAAGAGAGAGAGAGAGAGAAGAGAGAGAGAGAGAGAGAGAGAGAGAGAGAGAGAGAGAGAGAGAGAGAGAGAGAGAATGAAAATAATTTATAGATAGAGATGCAAAGAGACAGAGGGACAGAGAAACGAAGAAGAAAAATTAAGAAAGAGGAAAAAATAGAGAAAAAAAAAGAGAGACAGATAGGCAAAAAGACAGACAGTCTGACAGAGAAGAAGAAGAAGAAGAAGAAGAAGAAGAACAAAACAACAACAACAACAACAAAACCATTGAGAGAGAGAGGGGGTAGAAAGAGAAGATGATGAAATGAGAAAGAAAGAGAGAAAGAGAGAGAAAGAAAGATAGAAGCCGAGACAGAAACCGAAGAAGAATTGAGAAAATGAGAGACAGAGACAGAGACACAGAGAGAGAGATAGACAGAGAGAGAGAGAGGAGGGGGAGAGGAAAGAGAGAGCGAGGAGGGAGGGAGAGAGAGAGAGAAGGAAAAGAAGAAGAATTGAGAGAGACATAAAACTGTTATCAGGAGTCTTCATAGGCCAAAAAAAAAATATATTAGTTTAGTTATTTTTGAGAAAGAAAAGGAAGAAGAAGAAGAAGAAGAAGAAGAAGAAGAAGAAGAAGAAGAAGAAGAAGAGAAGAAGAAGAAATGCGAGAGAGAGAGAGGCAACAGAAAAAGAATTGAGAGAGAAGGGGAATGAAAAGAGAGAGAGAGAGAGAGAGAGAGAGGAGAGAGAGAGAGAGAGAGAGAGAAAGAAAAAAGAGATGAACTAAGAAAGAGAGAGAATGATATCGCAAAAAAACTATTGTCAGAAGTCGTTATAGACCAAAATAAAAAAATCTATTAGTTTTGTTGTTCGGCCATTTTTTCTTCTTCTTGATTTTACGATTCTTTGATGTTTCGATCAATAAAAAATCCCGTCGTTCTCACGAATTGTCGTCTGTTCATTGTCTCCTACAAACAGTGAATGAATATTTCTGTGTCTATCAGAAAATCTTCAATAATAAAATGTGGGAGGTGATTAAAAAAAAACATATAGATTATCAATTTCACATTTCATACACACAATTCATTTTTTTTATCTCTAAGTAAATGATGCAACCATTTAATATGGCCTACCTAGGGAAACGGTGTCATAGTCTTTTTCAAAAGACTTGTTTTAGTTTCTTTGTTTTGACTTTTTTATGTTTTTTTTTATACCAACCCTTCCACACGAGGAGGATGCGACACAAGGTCAATTTCTTAAGCGGAGTTTAACAGGTTTGAATTCAGAGTTTTTCTTTCTCCTAGTCCGAGGGAAACGGTCTTTTAGTCTTATTCAAACAATTTTTGGGTTCTTTCCTTAATGGCATATCTACCTTCGTGGGTTATGTAATGCTAAAGACCATCATTCTAGAAGAATGGAAGGGGTTCTATTTAACACATTTCTGGGAGGATGAAGGGAACGGTCTCATAATCTTATTCAAACAATTTTTGGTTTATTTTTTAATGGCATATCTACCTTTGTGGGTTATGTAATGCTAATGTCTTTTGGATGATCTAAAAGTTTAAGATGATATTAATCTTTAGCAAGTCTCTCTAGCAAACGAAATGTAAATTCCTTTCACCGTCAGCACAGTCTCTACCAACTGAGCACGTTACTCTCACTTCCTGACACCCCAAATGGCAGTCGTCAGATTTCAATAATCGCCCAAACACTTGCTTTCTTCCTCACTCACAGTATCAGCGACAGTCCGTTTTATTTATGCTCGTTCGGCTACACTTATGCAAATTCCGATATACCTCATCTGGGTTTCTGCCAACAGCATTTCAACTACGAGGAGGTAGCGAGTTCAAACATCCGTGGCCACTACGCCGCGGGGATTCCCCCTGAAACGACTTGGATGAAACAATGGCTGCCATTGTTTACAAGCTTCTTCTCGGAAAAAGAACTAAGGGACAACTCTCAATTAAGTCTTAAAGGACTTAACTCTAAAAGCAATTGGAGTTAAGTCCCTTTGTTCTTTTTCCGAGAAGAAGTTTGTAAACAATGGCAGCCATCTTTGATTCAACTTATTTGAACGTGAACAGAAAACAGGACGCTTTTCAAATCCATTTTAATGCATGTTTTAACTCCTAAATATAATGTCTTTTTAATAACAATTAAGTTCATTTCAAATAATGCGCAAGTTAAATTTAGGAATTTAGTCACTTAAATTTCAAGATTACCCTATTCCCATTAAATTAAATATTTTTGGCACACCGTTATAATGTCGAGTAATAACATTTGATGTTTTATAACTGCAAATTATTTGTATTAAGTATTCTTATATCTTTGAACATTATTCGTACAAGCAAATATATGCATCCTCCGGGTGCAAGTATTTAAGTTTTAATGTACTAAAATATCATATGAAATTAGAAAGACTAATGAAACTAAATAAGAATTGAGATTTTTAAAAATTGAAACAGAGGGAGGTATAATCGAAAATTAGAACAACTAAAACTTACTCTTCCATCACTCCCATCTTTCATTACTAATTTTTCCTAATTTAACTATTTAGCTAAAATAGAAAGTAAAGAGTAAAATTACAATTACAGTTATTTCTTCTTGTTAATATATTTCGTTTAAGATTTATACCCGAGATTTTTGCTCATATGCATTAAGATTAAACCAAACAATTAGAAATCAATAATACCAAGCACATATTTAATAAAATCAAATTTTTATATCAATATGTCAATTTGCCTTCACACTGTAAACCGCTATTTTGTTGTATATATAAATACAATTGCATGTTATTAGTATGTAGATCTGGCCAACGCCGGGGATACAGTGGCTTCGGCCCTGGATCTTTACAAGTTAATAGCGTCGATTCCTGGGGGCTATCCCCCCAGGCAATACCTGCCCCCTCGATTTAAAGGGGCGGGGCTGGGTTTATTGCTCAGCGCCTGAGGCGCACCCTTGTGGAGGAATGCCGACGGGATCGACACAATTTTTTCCCACATACCACCCATGAGCTTCGGCTTGTGGGTGGGCCCACATAAAAATGTCCTTGTGTCACGCCCTTATAAGTGGGATGAGAGGCAAATATCTGTAGATAAGGCCAACAATATTAACGTAAACCAATTTTATTAGTAATTGAGATTTAAATATAAATAAAATCACGGGGAATGTGACGTAAATAGCTAAGGGAATTGTGACTTGAGTAGTGATATAGTTTCGGTTACAGACAGAAAAACACACAAGCTCCATTATAATAAGATTCGATGTGATTCTTACTCGGAGTGACAATACCAGTTAGAGTGTATTTGGGTGGAATGGCAATGAATGGGTACTCCAAACTCCCCTGAGTAATCCTATAGATGGAACCCTAACAGATATTACCATTCTGGGACAGAGTGGACCTGAGAGTAATGGCAATGAAAGGGAACTCCACACTCCCGAGATCTCAACAACTAGAGTCTAACCATCACCCAGACCCAACCTTTTTTTGAGGGAGGTCTTACCACTCTGCAGATCTTTACCTCGTCGCATTTTCTTTAAATTTGTCCCGAATCTGAAACCATCTACGGCCTTCGGTTATTAACCCTTTTACAGATGTCTAAAAATCGATGCCCAAACTTTCATTGTCCGGTTCCATAAAAAGACGACAATTGTCTCGGATTCTTACTGAGTAAATATCACAATGAAAAAGATGAGACAATAATACGTACTTCTTTTGACCTATCGTAACAATTTTCGGTTAAATCGAACTTAACGGACCTATATTCCACCAGCGTATTTCACCCCGATGAAAGAAAAAAATTCCAAAAATCAGAGTATTCACCGAATTTAATGAAATTTCAGTGTTGATACATTAATGAATAAAAGATATAATGCACCAGTTATTTTATTTTAACATTTTTACATTTTTTCAGGTCAATTAACTTTGAACCCCGTGTGTTTGTGAATCTGTGTTACGCCTCAAAGATACGTGGTTCAAAGTTAACTGATATGAAAAATGTAAAAGTTTGTAAATGAAATAACAAGAGAATTATATATTTTATTCATTACTTTATCAACACTGAAATTTCATTAAATTCGTTTAATTCCCTGATTTTTGGTATTTTTTCGTTCGATGGGGGGACATACGATGGTGGAATTTAGGTCTGTTCAGTTCTATTTAACCCAATTTTCTTTCTTTATACACACTCGTGCGCGCTCATATATATATATAATATATATATATTATATATATATATATATATATATATAATATATATATAGACCTCGGTGGCGCAGAATCTCTATAGAGGCCTGTACATGTCAGAATTCACCCTATATAACATCATGAAGCTAAGAGGTCCATATCGAACATCAACATCTACGGGACAACCTACAAATACAAAATCTGTGGTCGAGAATGTTCTCAAACATCGGACTTCATAGTCACAGGAGGCGTGCAACCTCAGGGGCACACAAAAACTTTTATCATAGTCTTTCGAGACTGAATTGCCAATGATATAATAGTATTTGATAATTTGCTTTTGAAGCATTGGTAAGTAAAGTATATTATTATTTATATTTTGAAGGCAATTACAATGCGTATAAAATAAAATAGAATATTGTCCAATGTCTAATCAATTTCGAAGATACTTCGAAATTGATTAGGCATTGGACATTATTTTATTTTATTCTATACGCATTGTAATTGCCTTCAAAATATAAATAATAATATATTAGTAAAAGTAGTAGAAGAAAGGTGTTAAACATCTACCATGGTTTCAATTCAAATTATTTCATCAGGACCCCAGCCACCCTTTACTTAGCAGAGTACCTCCAGCCGGGAGCGAAAGTTGATTGATATTTTATTAGTTTGATTCTCTAACCTCTCGATCAGTAACAATATTTTAACTAATAAATACATACATGCATTAGAGAGCTCATATACGTAAATAACAGAGAGCCTCCCCCCTCTCTCACTCTCTCTCTCACACACACACACCCACACACTCTCATTCTCACTCTCACTCTCACTCTTTTCTCTCACTCTTTCTCTCTCTCTCTCTCTCACTCTCTCTCACTCTCTCACACACACACACACTCTCATTCTTTCTCTCACTCTTTCTCTCACTCTCTCTCTCACTCACTCTTCCTCTCACACACACCACAACACACTCTCACTCTCTCTCTCTCTCTCACTCTCACTCTTTCTCACTCTCTCTCTCTCACACTCTCTCTCTCACACACACACACACACACTCTCACTCTCACTCTTTCTCACTCTCTCTCTCTCTCTCACTCTCTCTCACACACACACTCACTCTCACTCTTTCTCTCTCTTCTCTCACTCTCCTCTTTCTCACTCTCTCTCTCTCTCACTCTCTCACACACACACACTCATTCTCACCTTCACCCTTTCTCTCTCTCTCACACACTCTCTCTCACTCTCTCACTCTCTCTCTTCTCCCTCTCACACTCACTCTTCTCGCCTCCACACACACACACTCATTCTCACTCTCACTCTTTCTCTCTCTCTCACACACTCTCTCTCACTCTCTCTCTCTCTCTCTCACACACACACACTCATTCTCACTCTCACTCTTTCTCTCTCTCTCACACACTCTCTCTCACTCTCTCTCTCTCTCACTCACACACTCATTCTCACTCTCACTCTCACTCTCACTCTTTTCTGAAGAAAAGTTTTAGTAGAAAAACGTGTGTTTTGGGAGGTATGATTTTTAATTTTTTTTAAAGGATTGATATGTGTATCCATCTGTTGAATAAAACTTATTTTCTGGTATCTCACTGTCTTCTACATTTGCTGTGAAGACAGCTGTCGAATGTTTTTTTCATCTGGGAGGCATATATATATATATATATATATATATATATGTATATTATATATATATATATTATAGATACTAGTAAATATATGCACCCTCTGGGTGCAAGTATTTAAGTTTTAATGTAATAAAATATTATATTAAATTAGAAAGGCTAATGAAACTAAATAAGAATGCAGATAAAATGATTTGAAACAGAGGGGTGTATAATCGAAAAATAGAACAACTGAAACTTACTCTTCTATCACTCTCGTCTTTCATTGCTAAATTTCCCTAATTTAATAACTTAGTTAAAATAGGAAGTAAAGAATAAAATCAGAATTATTTCTTCTTGTTAATCGATTTCTTTTAAGATTTATTGAAGAGATTTTTTATAATATTCATTAAGATAAAACCATACAATTAAAAATCAATAATACTAAGCACATATTTATTAAAATCAAATTTTTAATATCAATATGCAAATTAGCCTTCCTGTTCACACTGTAAACTGCTATTTTAGTCTGTATATAAATACAATTGCATGTTATTCATTTGTAGATATGATTAACAGTATTAATAATGTAAAACAATTTTATTAGAAATTGAGGTTCAAATGAAAATAAAATCATGGAGAATGTGACGTAAATGACTAAGGGAATTGTGACTTGAGTAGTGATATAGTTTCGGTTACAGACAGAAAAAGCACACAATCTCCATTATAATAAGATATATATATATATATATATATATATATATGAAGAACATATTTTCAAAAATATATAGATCAAAGGAAAAATGTTATATGTCTATACTTAAGTATTTCGGTTTATGATAAACCATCATCAGGACAATGCAAGAGAAATTTTGTAAGGGAGAAAAATGAAAAAGGTTAAGTGTATGGTGAATGTGTGAATATAATGTTATTTATGTTATTTTTTTTATATGTGCGTTTATATACGAAATCTGATGATGTGATCATTGCATGTGAAAAAACGAAATTTATCCTTTGATCATAACATCCTGTGTCTGTTATATTTTTTAAAACATTTTTTTTCACATATTGTCGGATTAATTTCCTCATCATATTTCCATATATATATATATATATATATATATATATATATATATATATATATAAATAAGCAAAAGTATCCAGCGTTGCCCAGGATATAATTATTCCATTATAGCCCATTTTGTTAAACTGAAAACCATTCCATTTCCTTTCTGTGTGGTTGAGTCTTATCTTATTAATTTTCTTTACAAATATTTTCACTCACGTTGTACGGATAAAGAAGGAGAAGAAATAACGGGGCACTAGCAGATAGCAATTCTATTTCCTCTCAAGACGATTTTGACTCAAACAATAAAGCCGATCCTTTTGTCGACCAAGTCGAACGACTCGACAGTAATCAGACCAAGTTACCTTTGAGCACCTCAGGGGTGACCTGGATTCGGAAGGACATATTTCGCTTTGCACCATCAACATCCGGTTGTTTGTTACCACACGATTTTTAGACGCATTTTTTTAAATTATAAAACTAACTGCTAACCCTAAACCCTAATCCTAACCCTTACAAACAACAGGATGTTGAGGGTGCAAAGCGAGACATGTCCTTCTGAAACCAGTCGCCCCTGGGGTGCTTAAATTTAACTTGGTCCCAGTAATCCAGCATATTTCAACATAAGATATCCAGATGGACGGGAGTCTACAGTGTCTGTTATTCAAGATTTGGCGCCCTGGCCTGAAACGGAGTTAAGCCATGAGTCCCAGACTGCGGAACCAGATAGAGGTACCCCCGTTATTCCTATACCGGAGGAGGCACATCACATAATGTTGATGAAGCCCCACAGATAAGGAGATCCAGACGGACGACGAGACCCCCCAATCGTTATGGATGGTGACGTCACAATTTTTCAAGAAGAGCAGAGTGTAGTATCCTACGCTCACGTTTTACGAACAATAGACTCGCCCATGCAGGCTATATGAACAGTGATTTACCCCTCCTCATTTTGTAGCTGAGTTTCGTTTAGCAAATAAAGCTTAGTACTTTTACGTCTGTTCTGAGCCTGTTTTATTTGACTACAGAACTCGTAATGAATTTTATGCTATCATCATTATCATCATCACGTAGCACTAGCAGCACGGATATCCATGACAATCTCTCGCCCACCGTCCCTATCATTCATTGCTCCTGGGGAGGTCCTCTGTGCAGCATCCAGTATCCACGAAGAGATGGTCTATGTACGTCTTTGATGGACGGCCTACTCTGGCGTGCCCATGTGATGGCTTCCACAGAAGAACGTCACTAATGAGTTCATCCTTGCTTCTCCAGCAGTGCCCAGCGTGCCCTGTTCGCCTCAAATGGATGGTTTGTGTGATATATGGCAGATGGCCATACAGCTGTTTCTCGTCGTCGTCTAATGGTTAGAGTCGTAAGAAAAGGAATGGTCGAGTTCAAATCCTGGACGAAGCTGTTTGTGTTTCACATGGCCTTAAAACCCTTCGGAAAGTTATTAATCCAATTCTCCCTCCAGCCAAGGGTAAGTAGCAGGCTAATTATCCATCGTTAGGTTATTAGTCTAGGAGGCTGAAAACTCTGAATTCAAACCTGTTAAACTCCGCTTAAAAAATTGACCTTGTGTCGCATCCTGCTCGTGTGTAGGAGTTGGCATATATATATCTCTTATTATAATGCAGATTGTGTGTTTGTCTGTCTGTAACCGAAACTATATTACTACTCAATTCACAGTTCCCTTTAGTTATTTACATCACATTCTCCATGATTTTATTTTTATTTAAACCTCAAATGAATAATAAAATTGTTTTACATTATTCAAGACTGTTGACCATATCTACATATAATAATACGCAATTGTATTTATATATACAACAAAATAGTGGTTTACAGTGTGAATGGGAAGGCTAATTTGCATATTGATATTTAAAAAATTGATTTTTAATAAATATATGCTTAGTATTATTGATTTATAATTGTTTGGTTTTATCTTATTGAATATGAGCAAAAATCTCTGGGATAAATCTTAAAAGAAATTCATTAAGAAGAGAAAATAACTGTAATATTATCCTTTACTTCCTATTTTAAGTAAAGAGTTAAATTTGGAAAATTTACCAATGAAAGACGGGAGTAATGGAAAATGATGGATGAGTTAGTTTCAAAGTTGTTCTATTTTTCGATAATACCCCTCTGTTCCAAATCTTTTTATCTGCATTCTTATTTAGTTTCATTAGCCTTTCTAATTTAACATGATATTTTATTATATTAAAACTTAAAAACGTGCACACGGAAGGTGCATAAATTTGCTAGTATATATAAAAATAAAAAGTTACCTAATCTACAAATTCAAATACAAATGCGATGTTTGCTACATTGGGCGAACTACCCAACGATTGGAGGTTAGAATAAACCAACACATTCCATCTTTTATCCGTAACAATAACTTTGACCGCTATTCTCCACCAAGCAATCCTTATTTACCTGGCATCATTGGGCGACACCTTTTGAACAATCCTGATTTGTGCCCCAGCATATAAACACGCAATGTTCTCCATTTTGGAATCCTCAACCAACGATTTGCACCTGACTGTACTCGAGGCCCTCCTCGTCAATAGATTCAGTTCCGCTCTTTGCATACAAAACAATTTTCATTCTTTATTCCTTTTCGGACATATCGTTTTTGATCCAACCAACACGAAGAAGGTACTGTGAACATATATATATATATATATATATATATATATATATATATAAAAGGGTTTTATAATTTGCTTGAAGCATTGTGTTATATTGGTTTGGAGGTTGATTTGAAGGCTATCCAATGCAGGATGTAAAGAAAAAATAATAAGGTAACAATGGTGTTGTTTGTTAACCTGTGATTTATTCTTGATATTTCGAGATAAAATCTTAACCAAAAAAATGCCATTACAAGACGACAACTACTTCAGTTCCAGATAATTCTTCCAGGCAAAGGGAAGATAATAACCCAACAAGGGTTGGCATGTCGTAAATTCTAACTAACCAATCCTGTTGAATTGAGCGGATTAGAAAAAAAATTGTGTAAAACGAATGCTTTTAACAAAATGTTACGGTTTTATCGATGTACTTATGTTAATTGTCGGCGGTGGTGGGGTGCGAGATCTAAGTGATTTATCATACGGTTCTATCGAATGTTAAATGTTTTTAAAGAAATTCATTTGACTCGTAGATGAGATCCTACCACTTCAGGTCACTGCAGACTTTGGGGTTGTGGTAATAAACAGGTACTTTACATTCCCCTTTATCTCTCTCTTT
>CM042176.1:56968455-56973455 GCA_023376005.1 Doryteuthis pealeii
CGAGTTTTCAAATCCTGAGCGAAGCTGGTTTGGTTTCAACATGGCCTTAAAAAAACCTTCGGAAAGTTATTAATCCAATTCTCCTCCAGCAAGGGTAAGTAGCAGGCTAATTATCCATCGTTAGGTTATTAGTCTAGGAGGCTGAAAACTCTGAATTCAAACCTGTTAAACTCCGCTTAAAAAATTGACCTTGTGTCGCATCCTGCTCGTGTGTAGGAGTTGGCATATATATATCTCTTATTATAATGGAGATTGTGTGTTTGTCTGTCTGTAACCGAAACTATATTACTACTCAATTAACAGTTCCCTTTAGTTATTTACATCACATTCTCCATGATTTTATTTTTATTTAAACCTCAAATGAATAATAAAATTGTTTTACATTATTAAGACTGTTGACCATATCTACATAATAATAATACGCAATTGTATTTATATATACAACAAAATAGTGGTTTACAGTGTGAATGGGAAGGCTAATTTGCATATTGATATTAAAAAATTGATTTTTAATAAATATATGCTTAGTATTATTGATTTATAATTGTTTGGTTTTATCTTATTGAATATGAGCAAAAATCTCTGGGATAAATCTTAAAAGAAATTCATTAAGAAGAAGAAATAACTGTAATATTATCCTTTACTTCCTATTTTAACTAAATAGTTAAATTTGGAAAATTTACCAATGAAAGACGGGAGTAATGGAAAATGATGGATGAGTTAGTTTCAAAGCTGTTCTATTTTTCGATAATACCCCCTCTGTTCCAAATCTTTTTATCTGCATTCTTATTTAGTTTCATTAGCCTTTCTAATTTAACATGATATTTTATTATATTAAAACTTAAAAACGTGCACACGGAAGGTGCATAAATTTGCTAGTATATATAAAAATAAAAAGTTACCTAATCTACAAATTCAAATGCAAATGCGATGTTTGCTACATTGGGCGAACTACCCAACGATTGGAGGTTAGAATAAACCAACAGATTCCATCTTTTATCCGTAACAATAACTTTGACCGCTATTCTCCACCAAGCAATCCTTATTTACCTGGCATCATTGGGCGACACCTTTGACAATCCTGATTTGTGCCCCAGCATATAAACACGCAATGTTCTCCATTTTGGAATCCTCAACCAACGATTTGCACCTGACTGTACTCGAGGCCCTCCTCATCAATAGATTCAGTTCCGCTCTTTGCATACAAAAACAATTTCATTCTTTATTCCTTTTCGGACATACCGTTTTTGATCCAACCAACACGAAGAAGGTACTGTGAACATATATATATATATATATATATATATATATATATATAAAAGGGTTTTATAATTTGCTTGAAGCATTGTGTATATATTGGTTTGGAGGTTGATTTAGAAGGCTATCCCAATGCAGATGTAAAGAAAAAATAATAAGGTAACAATGGTGTTGTTTGTTAACCTGTGATTTATTCTTGATATTTCGAGATAAAATCTTAACCAAAAAATGCCATTACAAGACGACAACTACTTCAGTTCCAGATAATTCTTCCATGCAAAGGGAAGATAATAACCCAACAAGGGTTGGCATGTCGTAAATTCTAACTAACCAATCCTGTTGAATTGAGCGGATTAGAAAAAGAATTGTGTAAAACGAATGCTTTTAACAAAATGTTACGGTTTTATCGATGTACTTATGTTAATTGTCGGCGGTGGGGGGGTGCGAGATCTAAGTGATTTATCATACGGTCTATCGAATGTTAAATGTTTTTAAAGAAATTTCATTTGACTCGTAGATGAGATCCTACCACTTTAGGTCACTGCGGACTTTGGGGTTGTGGTAATAAACAGGTACTTTACATTCCCCTTGTCTCCAGAATAGGGGCCTCACCACCCGATATCGTTCAGTGCTATACTCAAGACACATCTTGTTTGGGTTCTTACTTATCTACATTTGATATACTGAGCGTATGCTAAGCCCCGCCGACAGTGTAGATGTAAACTATAATGACACAATGAGTTCTTTTGCTGGCGTCAAATATGAAATTGTAGAAGTTATTTTTTAGTTAAAGTAAATTGTTTTAGTAAAATGCAAAATACAAAAATCAAAATATATGAATTTTTATTTTACTTGCTGTGTTTGCAGATAGAGTCAAAGGTTATTGTATCAACCGGAGTGAGCTAAGTTGATATTTTTGTTGGAGCTTTCAAATCAATGATGTTTTGGGGGCAGGTAGTTAATACCCATTGACCTTGCCACAATGACAAAAATAGCTACAATTTTTCTATAAAACCCTCGCTCTGAATTGTAAACATTTAATCAGATGCTGGATCGCCAAAAACAAATTTTTAATTTAATCAACTATAGAAAAAAAACTAATCAAATTTTCTCTGAATTTAAAAACAATAACATCTGAATTTTACCCTTGAAAAAGACCAATGATGGAACAAAAGTTTTAATAATTTCCATGTAAGTTTAAATCTGAACATTTTTGTAATCTTGTGCAAAGGCAGAAAATTAGTAAAAAGGAATATTAAAACAAACTCTCTTGGTATTTAATAAAACTTGTTTAAAAGAGAGATTGCTACTATATATATATATATATATATATATATATATATATATATTTATATTTCTGCTTGAAGCAATTATAAATGCATGTATCGAATAAGATTCGATAATTATAGAAATAATCTTGACAAGAAAATCCCGCAAGGATGGCTCGCTATGCAGAACACCGTACAGACTGTTTCGACTTTATTAAGTCTCTTATTCAACTTGCTTCTATAAAAAAACAAACATCCAAAAATCTTATTCACTTCGCCGAAGAGCTAACGGCCGGGTTTGAAACGTCTACTTGCCTGCTATGGCATGTAATGTTTCATCATTGACAAGGTTAATTTCGCAGGGATTGTTCGCTATGTACCGGCGGCCGAACGGATATGGTCTCTGACTATGCCTGTGAAGTCCCGGTTTCGATTCCTGTCGGAGGGGAGTCGTTAGTATACATCGCTGAAGAGACTAATAAGTCGAAACAGTCTGTACGGTGTTCTGCATAGCGAGCCATCCTTGCGGGATTTTCTTGTCAAGATTATTTTCTATAATATCGAATCTTATTCGATACGCATTTATAATTGCCTTCAAGCAGAATATAATAATATTTATTCAACTTGCTTCTATAAAAAACAAACATCCAAATATATATATATATATATATATATATATATATTATATTAATTATTAAATAGTATTTGTATGTGAATTCAGTTTTGTATGGGAATTCAGGATTGCTGAAATAAGAAAATTGCCACTAGGAGAACTAGACCATGCCGCCAAGAATAACTCTATAAAGAACTAAGTCCACATAAAACAAAACGTCAGAAAGAGCTACTCATTGGGTCTTTTCTATCCGACCTAGTGTGTAAAACATTATATATGACTAAAACCGTTGCATTTGTTAACGGTGTGTTACCTCATTTTTAGAGTTGCCAGCAATCACGGCAGCTCATTTCCACTAATTTTTCCATCCGTCACAAAGACACTCCGACCAAATTGCATCGATCTCAGTTCTGCAGGTAAAAGGAACATAGCGTGGGCGCAGAGGACATCGAAAGAGCAGCTTGCCGGAGACATATGAGGTAGTCACGGAACTAATTCATTCCGTGACTGGAATAGGACCAACATTGGTGCCTTAAGATACAGGATTCGAACATCAGAGGTAACCACGGCACACCACGCACTTATATGACCACATGGTAGAATATATTATAATCAAATTTTAATTTTATAATCAGGAAAGGGAATAGAATAATATAAAATAAAATTATTAAGTTGAAATGATTTGAATTTATAGAAACAAAACGGTGAGAATGTGAAAAAATCATAAAGCTGTGCTGCAACATAAATTTTGGGTTTAGTGTCGTAGAATTTGGAAATTAATAATATCTAATGATATTCGGCTTTACTAGAAATAATAAAATATGATACATTTAGTTAAACAGTAAATTAACTTTTTACTAGAAAAAATAATGCGGTGTTTGGACGTATATATGGACGATACTGCTTGTGTATACACACACACACACCACATATATATATATATATATATATATATATATATATATATATATATATGCTATATAGCATGCATATATAGAGTTTTATATATACAATATGTATATTTTATAATACATGAACATATACTATTTATGATACGTATATATATATATATATATATATATATATATATATATATTGTTGTACCGGCCGTTCCTACAGTGGAGAATATACACCGGTTCTCACTATAAATAGTGAGACACCGAGTGAAAAGGTTGTACTGTTACCGTTAACGGCAAGCTAGCCGTTCCTGTACCATTATTGTAAATACCCTTGTCTTATTTTACCCTACCTCGACTTGACTTCTTTTTTACTGTTGAATTAACATCACAACATATATATATATAATAAGATAAATATATAAAGGTTTTTTACATATATATTTATTAGGTGACAAAGGAACAATCACAACCATATTGGTTTCATGCGATAAATAAATAGATATGTAAAACCTTTATATATTTTATATTGAGCACTCTACCAATTAATACTGCCTTTGGTACACCATTCCAGCAAAAGCTGAAACAGTGACCATTTCACACTATAGGTATATATATATATATATATATATATATATATATATATATATATATATATTATGGAAACTATATCGGTGATAGACCAATATTAATGATAAATTGTATTTTGTTTAAAAGTCAGATCTTCTGGCAGTGAAAGATTTTTTTTCAAAATCTTACCCTGCCTTAAGATTACTCTGTTAAACAGAACATAATACATATCTATTTCATCATTAATTTTGCTATATCAAAGATATTGAACACTCTCCCAATAATACTGTATATATTGGCTTACTACTGTCTCATCAAGTGACATAGTGTTAACTATTCACAATGTGGTAATGTGTATAATGCATATATATATATATAATATATATATATATATAT
>CM042176.1:56993455-56999153 GCA_023376005.1 Doryteuthis pealeii
GTAGAATGAAGAGAGAAAAGAAAGAGTCGAATGAAAGAGAAAGAAAGACAGAGAAGAATGAAAGAGAAGAAAGAAAGAGAAGAATGAAAGAGAAGAAACAAAGAGATGAATCAAAGAGAAAGAATGAAAGAGAAAGAATTAAGAGAAAGAATGAAAGAGAAGAAAGAAAGAGAAGAAAGAAAGAGTGAATGAAGAAAGAAAGAGTCGAACGAAAGAGAAAGAAAGAAGAGAAGAATGAAAGAGAAGAATGAAAGAGAAGAATGAAAGAGAAGAAAGAAAGGGTAGAATGAAAGAGAAAGAACGACAGAGAAGAATGAAAGAGAAAGAATGAAAGACATGAATGAAGCGAAGAATGAGAGAGAAGAATTAAGAGAAGAATGAAGAAGAAGTTTCTTTTGTTTGGTTTTACGGCATATCAACCTTGGTGGGTCATTTAATGCCTACTAAGTTTCGGATTCGATTTGATTGGTTTGATTGGTAAAGAATGAAGAAACGAATGAGAGAGAAGAATGAAATAGAAGAAGTATTATTTGGATTATTCGGACTATTGTTCTCATCTTTATTGCTATCAGTGCAATGTTTCGACCGATGTGGCTTCCGGCCTTCTTTAGGTATTTCTTGTCGGTATTAGGTTAATGACGAATGATATAATTACAAATATGAAAGGAAGAATGAAAAAGACAAATGAAAGAGAATAATGAATGTGAAGAGTCAAAGAGAAGAATGAAAGAGAAGAATAAAGAAAAGAATGAAAGAGAGGAATGAGTGAAACAGATGAATTACTAGACGAATGAAATGGAAGAATAAAGCGAAGAATGAATGACAAGAATGAAAGACAAGAATGAAAGAGACATGAATAATTAGACGAATGAAAAAGAATAAAGAGAAGAAAAAATAAATGAAAGAGAAGAATGAAGAAAAGAATGAAGTAAATAATAAAATAGAAGAATAAGATAGAAGAATGAAAGAGAGGGGAAAGAGAAGAATGATAGAGAAGAATGAAAGAAAAGAATGAAAGAGACGAATAAGGAAAAGAATGACGGTGAAGAATGAAGAGAGGAATGAAGAAAAGAATGAAAGAGAAGAATGAAGAGAAGAATGAAAGAAAAGAATGATGAGAATAATAAAAGAGAAGAATGAAAGTGAAGAATGAAAGAAAAGAATGAAAGAGAAGATTGAATGAGAAGAAAGAAAGAGAAGAATGAAAGAGAAGAATAAAGCAAAGCATGAAAGAGATGCATTAACAGAAGAATGACAGAGAAGAATGAAGAAGAGAATAAAGAGAATAATAAAGAAAAGAATGAAAGGGAAAAATGAAGGAAAGAACGAAGAAAAGATAAAGAAAAGAATGAGAGATGAATGAAAGAGAAGAATGAAAGAGAAAAATGGAGGAAAGAACGAAGAAAAGAATAAAGAAAAGACTGAGTGACGAATGAAAGAGAAGATTGACAGAGAAAAACGAAAGAGAAGAATGAAAGAGAAAAATGAAAAAGAAGACCGAAAGAGGTGAATGAAACAGAGGAATGTACCCGGAACATTTAATCTAAGTTTCTGAAAAGCCAGAGAATTGAATCAGACGATAACAACAAGGTTATGTTAGATAAATTATAATTGTCTTTCTCTCTGGATCCAAACCAAGCGCTGATGCACATCTATCTATTAATAATGGAGTCTATTAATAATGGAGATTCGCTTCCGGTTTTTGTCTGTAACAAAAACTACGTCACTGCTTACGCCACATTACCCAAAATCGTCATAACATAGAATAAATACACTCAAAATTTGAACATGCAATCTTAGACAGTCCCCATTGGTTTTTAAACAAGTTTTAATAAATACATAACTGGTATTATATATCTATATATAGTTTGTTTTATTTTAATATATATTTAAAGTTATCAGAACTAAGTTTCCATTTCAATTTTTTAATTTTTTTGCTCCTTTAATAAATTTATTTTATCTTTTACTCCTTTAATAAATTTGATGATTTTATTTTACTTGTGATACAAACTCTCTGATATCAAATTTTCAACTCACATCCCCTAAAGCAATATTGATTTTACGTCGCCCAGAGGCATTTTTTATTTTGCTAGTCTATTAATAATGGAGATTGTCTGTATTTCTGTCTGTAACAAAAACTACGTCATAGCTCTACCTCACAGCTTACGTCACAATATTCTTATGCTATATACACCCAAAATTTGAGTAAGCAATTTAAAAAAGTGTTTTTTACTCTCGTCCTTTTTTTTTACATTAACAAGAAGTTAACTAAAAAGTTTACAAATAAATAATAAATACCTACGATTTTGTGTAAAATTGATGGGGAAAATATTCAAAATAATTGCTTGATTATTACATGCACGCAACATTTTATTTGAGAGGGACGGGGCTCAGTTTTCATTTCAAATTGTTTTATTTTTTTTTACTCCTTTTAATAAATTTGAGGATTTGTCTTACTTATGATACAAACATTCTGACGTTGAATTTTTAACTCCCACCCTCTCAGGCAAGGTCTTTCAAAAATTAATTTTTACGACGCCCGGAGGGTGTTTTCTGTTGCTCATTAATATAAATATGGTTGTATAAGTCTCAGATGATGATTAAAAAGGGATTTTATTCTTAATTGATTTGTTTATCGATTGATCTTAACGGCATGTCAACACGTCTGGGATTATTTTATGCCTAAAAGTTAGTGAATTACGTACATTGTATGTTTATATTTATATTTTTTGCTCCTCGCCTTGTTTAAACTTGCAAAATTTAAATATTTGTATTCAAAATATCCCGTTGCTGTTTGGTAGAGATGTTATTAGATTCTCCTGCAATTTGGTCAAT
This sequence comes from Doryteuthis pealeii, assembly GCA_023376005.1. Taxonomy (NCBI): domain Eukaryota; kingdom Metazoa; phylum Mollusca; class Cephalopoda; order Myopsida; family Loliginidae; genus Doryteuthis; species Doryteuthis pealeii. Next base: position 56,996,291 of record CM042176.1, read on the forward strand.
GCAGAGTACCATTGTCGTCATTTGATATACCTACATCTATTTATCTTAATCTATCTATCTATCTATCTATCTTATCTATCTATATATATATATATATATATATATATATATATATATATATATATATATATATAAGTAATTGGTAATTTGCTTGAAGCATTGTTAAGTATGTTATAAAATAATAAAATTCGAAGGCAATACAATGCGTAAAAAATAAAGACAAAAGATGTTTTATATGTCTAATCGATTCAAAGCAAAGCTTTATCATCAGAGTTTTAATTTCAGAAATGACGTGCTTATGTTTTTTTATTTGTGTGGTTATAATTTCTTCTTTATTTCCTTTTCCTCTCTTTTTTTCCTCTCTTTCTTCTTCTCCTCCTTTATGAATGGGCGAATAACTGTAATTTCTTATTTCTCTCTTTCTTTTTTTCTTTCTTAAAAGTTTGTTGAGAACAATATTTCTGATGGTGTTCGGCGTTATATTATTAATTAGACATCTTTTAAGAAAGTTGATTCGGCAGCCCATTTTAGCACGTACTTCTGATAGTTGGAATATATATATATATATATATATATATATATATTATATATATATATATATTATCTAATCTCTCTCTCCCTCCCTCTCTCTATCTCTCTCTCTCTCTCTCTCTCTCTCTATATATATATATATATATATTAATATATATATATATATATATATTATATATATATATATATATATATGCATTAAAGTTCTCATTTTGGTTTAATCATATCGGGTAAGCATTTGATATTATCCCACAGACACACAGACACTCATACAGAACAGAGCCAGCCAGCCAGCCAGCAACACACACACACACACACACACACACACACACACATATATATATATATATATATATATATATATATGTATATATATACTAGCAAATATATACACCCTCCGGGTGCAAGTATTTATGTTTTAATATAATAAAATATGTTAAATTAGAAAGGCTAATGAAACTGAATAAGAATGCAGATAAAAAGATTTGGAACAGGGGGGGGGGTATAATCGAAAAATAGAACAACTTTGAAACTAACTCTTCAATAAGATAAAACCAAACAATTAGAAATCAATAATACTAAGCATATATTTATTAAAATCAAATTTTTAAGATCAATATGCAAATTACTCTTCCCATTCACACAGTAAACAGCTATTTTGTTGTATATATAAATACAATTGAATGTAGATATGGTCAACAGTATTAATAATGTAAAACAATTTTATTAATAATTGAGGTTTAAATAAAATCAAATTATGGAGAATGTGATGTAAATAATAAAGGGAATTGTGACTTGAGTAGTGATATAGTTTCGGTTACAGACAGACAAACCCACAATTTCCATTATAATAAGATATATCTTATTATAATGGAGATTGTGTGTTTTTCAGTCTGTAACCGAAACTATATTACTACTCAAGTCACAATTCCCTTAGTTATTTACGCTACATTCTTCATGATTTTATTTTTATTTAAACCTCAATTATTAATAAAATTGTTTAACATTATTAATAGTGTTGACCATATCTACGTACTAATTATATGCAACTGTATTTATATATACAATAAAATAGCAGTTTACAGTTTGAACAGGAAGGCAAATTTGCATATTAATTTCAAACATCTGATTTTAATAAATATGTGCTTAGTATTAATGATTTCTAATTGTTTGGCTTTATCTTAATGAATATGAGCAAAAATCTCGTGAATAAATCTTTTAAAAAATCCATTATGAAGAAGAAATAACTGTGAATTTTTTCTTTACCTCCTATTTTAACTAAATAGTTAAATTAGGAAAATTTAGCAATGAAAGACGGGAATGATGAAAGAGTATGTTTCAGTTATTTTATCTTTCGATTATACCCCCCTCTGTTTCAAATCTTTTTATCTGCATTCTTATTTAGTTTCATTGGCTTTTCTAATTTAATATAATATTTCATTAAATTAAATACTTGCACCCGGAGGGTGCATATATTTGCTAGTATATATAATGAGAGCGAAACCGAGAAAGAGAAATAATGCCAATTGATGGAAAATGAAGAAGAAATTAAAATTGACCAAAAAATAAAAAAAATAAGAAATAAATAAATAAATAAATAATAATATATCTGGACAAAATTGTCTTGTAAAATTAACGATATAAAATCTCTGCTTCTTTTTATTTGTATCACTTCCCCATTATTCTAAGAATGAAAGAAACTCAATACGCCCTTTGTCTTTTTCTGTGTTTTGATTCCATTGAGACAATTTCTAAAAGGTCTAACATCAAAGTGATTGCCGCACAGAAATCGAAACTAAAACAACAGACATCTTATTAAACTGATTATTCCTTTTACAGCAACAAAAATATTTGACACAGAATTCATCATCGCCGGCGCTTCAAAGTTTCATTTCTTCGTTTCCATTGAATTTTTTATCCGTCGCTCTTTCTGTAATTATTCTTCATTATGCGTGTGTGTCTTTTATTCTTTAATCTGAAGGGAAATAGTTTTTTTCACAAACACGGAAGCTATTTGCTTTAATTCCATCGGCAAACCAAAATTGTTAAAGTGCGAAAAGAAAACGGACGATATCGACAATTTGCCTCGTAGATATAAACACACTGATTGAAACATATATGAACCCCTTGTTCATATCTATCTATCTATCTATCTATCTATCTATCGCATTATGTTCTCTCTCTCCCCTCCCTCTCTCATATATATTATATTATTATTATATATATATATATATATATATATATATATATGTATATATATATATATATTCATTATGTATTATCTAAATCTCATTATCTATCTATCTTACATGTATTTCATATTTCAACCTCT
>CM042176.1:56999253-57071753 GCA_023376005.1 Doryteuthis pealeii
CGTAGGTGTTCATCTGTTAGGTACGCTAGCTCTCTTCATAGAATAGACGAGGTTATCTACAGATGTTGAAAGGCAACTAAGGTTCAGTGTTGAGCGGTAACTGTGGTTCGGGTAGTATTGAATGTCTGTCTCGAGGGCGGCGGGTCCAGCGACACCGTGGAACGTCTTTTTTTGGTAGTATTATTGCTAGTGACGGGGGGTATTGGGCTTTCTGAGTATAGACTTATTCTCAAGAGTGGTGGAAAAGGCAACTTAAGGTCAGTCTTGTAGGACTTGTTGGTGTCAGGTGGTTGCGTTCAGGAGTTGTGCCGCAGCTTGCGTGGCTACTTTATTTATGTGATATTAGGCTGAGTGGCAGGGGGCTGGATGGCGAGGTTCATTGCTTTATTAGATTACGGGGCCTCTACATAGAGTGGTTGGATGGCAACTAAGGTGAGTCAGGGTTAGGGCATTGTGTGGTCCGTATTCAAGTGTCAGGGAGGGATATCGCTCTTTTATGTGATTATGTAAGGACTTAGTGGCGGAGCCGCGTTTGGTTCTTCTATTCTATGACGCTTCTACATATAGATTTCTATTCGTGCACATCAAGTAGAGTCTGGTTGGAAAGGCACCTAAGGTCAGTCTTAGGCACCGGTGTCTGGTGTTGTGGCAGTGTTCGCTCCTTTTAATGTATACAGCTATAAGTTTAGTGGGGTCTGGTTCATATGGCTTCTAGATATAGACCTTTCTAGCAGAGTGGTTGGAAAGGCAACTTAAGGTCAGTCCTTAGGAGCTTTGTGTTTGGCTAGTCAAGGGAGTGTTCAGCTTTGACTTTTATTATTGCAATAGTGAAGGGGTGGTCATGTGGGCTTCTATAGAGAGTGGTCAAATGACCCTATTCTACCCAAGACTGTGTGTGGAAAGGCACTAAGGTAGTGTTAGGACTTGTTTGGTGTAAGAGTGTTCAGTCCGCCTTCTCTTTTATGTACTTTATGTTTGCTTACTGGGGAAATCTTATCTCATCGGTTCATGATTTAATTTGCTTTTCACTTTTAAGACTATGAGACTTTCTACTTCTATTTTAGCATATAGAGTGGTATGGAAAGGCACTCATTAAGGTTATGTCCTAGGTACTTGTTTCGGATTAGAGTTTACGATGTTTAATGTATTTCAGACGTCACATGACTTTTTAGTCGTATTATTGCTTAGTGGGGGTTCATTTATTTGGGCTTCTTAGAGTATAGACTTTCTATCGATCAAGAGTAGGTTTGGACAAGATGCACATTATTATGGCGGAGGCCTCCCTTCTTATGTGCCTTTTCTAGGTGGTTTAGGAGATGTTAGTCTTCTTTGTATGCTATTAGTGCGATAGTCCACGGGCACCGGTGGTCTCGGGCTTGCTAGCATATGCTAGTACTTTCTATCCAAGAAGTGACGGTTGATAGCACTACTCAGGGGTTCGGAGAGTACTTGGCACATGTCGTTGGTGTTGAGTGTTCGCACTCACTTATTTATGTATTATGCGCATCAGTGGAGTCCACACATACATCGGATTCATCATATGGCTTTACTAGAATCATGCTTTCTACAAATAGTGGCTTGGAAGGAAGCATAAGGATAACACGCTGTCTCAGGATTGTTCGCTTGTATAGATTGATATAAGACGACTTAGACAGATAAACCATCATTGGAATGGAGGAAGATAGTTTTAATATAATTAGCAAACATAAAGATAGAAGGGAGAACATCTCAAAAGAGCAAGAAACAAATTAAAAAAAAACTAAAAAGGGACAAACAATAGGGCATATCCTAAAAAAAATAAAAAATAAAAAAACAAAAAAAAAAAAAAGCCTTTACTGAAGAACAAAAAAAAAGTAAAGAGAAAAAATAAACATCAAGAGAAAAAAGAGAAAAAACTGGTAACACAGAAAGTGTTATGAGATAATGTAAAATAAAGAGATGATCCAGACAGTAGATAATAAACAACAAGAAAAAATAAAAAATACAAAAAAAAAAAAAAAAAAAAAATAACAAAAAAAAAAAAAAAAAAAAAAAAAAAAAAAAAAAAACTCTTTTTCTGAAAAATAAACAAATAAAATAACAATAAAATCATAAAAAAAAAAAGCAAATAACAGATAAAAAAAAGAAGAGACAAAAAAAAAAAACGGGTTCTAAAAACATCAAAGACGAACAAAAAAAAAACACTAACAAAACATAGCTTATATAAAAAAAGCACTATAATAAAATAACAATACAAAAAAACACGCAAGATAGATAATGACAAAAAAACAACAGAAAAAAACCAACAATTTAATAAATAAAATACGAAACCAAAAGAAAGTAAACGTTCCTTCTCGAGACAATAAACTAATAAGTAAAATAGAAAGATAGCAATAACAAAGAATAAACAAAAAAGATGTATAAAACACCGCCCTTCCTCTTCTTCTTTTTTCGAAAAAAATAACAATATAACAACTAATGCTCGTCAAAGGAAAGAAAAAAACAAAAAAAAAAAAACCAAAAAAAAAAAAACACAAAAAACAAACAGAAATAGAAAGGATATAACCAATAAAAAAAAATAATAGAAAAAAGTAGAAAAAGAACAAAAGACAAAATATAACCATACAGCTTTCGGCAAAAACCATATCAATACCTACAAACACTACCCGGCACCTGGTCTGGCGCGGCCCCCGCCTCCTCCCGGTTCCCGTTCTTTGCCCTTGGCTCGAGCTCCGGTTTCGCCGTCTGTTCAGCTCTTTTCTGTCTCTCGCTTTTTCCCGCTCGGCGGGCTGTTTATTCCTTTGGCTTCTCGCTCCGGGCTTCTCGCCCCTGTTTCTTGCCCTCACCCGGAGTGGGTTGGCCGCCGGCTCGGCCCTCCCGGTCCGTTCGCGCTTTGTGTGTCCCGTTGCGTGTCCGCTCTTTTCTGTCTTCTGCTACGTTGGGAGGTCTCCCCCTCTCCTGGTCTTGCTCTTGCTTGTTCTGGCCCTTTTCTCGCCTTTTTCACGCGTAGGTTGGTCCTGCCGGCCACCTCCGGGTCCAGATGCGTTAGGCCCTTATGCTTGGTGGTTCTGCGGTGTCCGCGGTGCCTCTGCCGCGCTCCGTTCGTCGGCGGCCGCCCGTTCGGTTCTTCATTTCCTTTTTAGCGCCTACGGCTCTCTTCTGGTCTTGCTTCCGCGCTCCGTTGTGCTTGTTCGTTCCTGTGGCTCTTGTCGTCGCTTGTCGTCTGGGTTCGCTCCTCCGCGTGGTCTGGCCGCCCCCCTCTATCGGTTCCGTGATTCCGGGCCGTTCGTTCCTTTTAGGTTTTTCGTCCCGTGTCTCCGCGCTTTCTTCTTTTGCTTGCCCCCTTGTCCTTCCTCCTTCGCGTCGTTGGGCCTGGGAGGCGGTCGGTCTTGTTCCTGCTGGCCTTCTCTCGGCACTCTACCGTGCGCTATTCTCGGCCTCCCACCTCTCCGCGTGGTTGGCCCGGCGCGCCCCCTTCCGGTCCTTGCTGGGCTTGCCGGGGTTGTTGGTGTTGGGCGGTGTTACCCGTCTCTCCGCTCTGTTCTTCCTGTTCTGCGTTCTCTAGCTCGGCTTGGCCGGTTCCTGTGGCTGTCCTCGATCCGCTTTCCTGTTCCTGGTCGCCTTGGTGGGGTTCGCCGCCTCGCCTTGCCCATCTGCACGGGGTCAGTCTCAGTCAAGTCGCCGGTGCCCTTCCGACGTGTCTCTCGCCGAACAGGCGGCGTATATCCTTTTCTAGCGCGATCAGAGATTGTTTGGGCGCCCTAGAGTTTGATTTATAGTAGCACAACTTTATCATTCTATGATGCCAGATCTCAGTGTACGTCATATAGTTAGAAAATAACTCTGAAATTGAGATGAGAAGTTCATCAAATTATACCTCTTGTTGGGGCTTATTTCCTTTTCATCTTAAGCGGATTATAGGTACGGCTCATAGAGGCTTACAACATAGACCGTAAAAATGGCGTATCGAACCGCGTTTTTGACAATGACTTTAGCCCCCCCGGAACCACGGGTGTTACAACCTTCAGAAATCTCTAAGTTAATCCAAACCCCAGGGGGACGATCCTTTTTTCAGGTCAATTAATTCTTGACAGTAACATCAGACCAAACTAAAGAATCGGACAGACAGACATGACCACTTTTGGCTCTTTAGCTAACGTCAAGTGTTTGGGTCCAAGAGGCTTCCCGGATTCTGTACATGCAAATTTCTGTGGTGATCAGTTTGAGTGGGTTATAGTTTTCTAATTACAGTATGAATGGTAAACAGACTGAAGTTACATATCGAAACAAAAAAAAAAATACAGTTGGGCGCTCTCTAGTTCTCTACGAGAAATAATAGTATATCGAAATAAATGGTCGACCACAAAAATAACTAAAGCACATAAATAATATTTTAATTCTTTTTTGGAGATTTTATTTTTTTACTCTCGATGCGATATTTGATAATTATATTACATCTTATAAAAGAAAAAAATATAACCATGCAATATTTTTCCAGTTAAAAGGGATAGGGTCACATTTTCACATCCGAGTTTCTTCTTAACAAAAGTATAAACCGTGGAATGTATAAAATAAAGTTTGTCTTAAATAGATATTTATTTCTAGAATCTAAAAATATAACATTTAAAAAAACTCCAAACATTTCAGTATGCAACATATGGCTTATTCATTTATTTTAAATGAATTTAAGTAGGTACGTTTAGTGACCGAGGTGTTTTTATAGTCAGGAATAATTTATATTGAAATAAAGTTTTTGAACACTACAGAATATATCTGAGCTGGTTGCAGGATGACTAGTTAGATAATTCATTAATACTGATTACAATTCAATACGTGAAATTGGGAAATTCTCATCAAGAATCTGAACGTGATAACTTACATGGGATCCAGTAGCACTTCCCATCATCAATACTGATTTTTGGTAATTTTTTTTCTTTTTTTTTTTTTTTGCAATTGAGCGATGTTATGCATTGAAATTTGTAACAGCACTTTAAACACTTTTGGAAAGCGACCTCGCCGCAATGGCGATCTGCGTAGCGAATTGGAACCCAAAAAATCTTTAAATGTATTACAAAATATAGCTGCCAATTGTATTATATTTTTCTTTCTTTTATGATGGTCATATTCCGATTTGACTAGTAGTTTATATTTTAAACAAAAGTTTGGCATTAAATAATAAATTCCTACTTAATTTTAATGCGTGCGTTTATTGAAAAAATCTCGAGAAACATTTGGGGGGGTTGGTATTACCTAGATTATGTACATAGCCTTAAGTTAAAAGAGTAGAGATAAGAAAATCTCTTCTTCGTTTTGAATTTAAAAGATTTGAGGTTTATCAAATGAAATACTAAAAAAAAAAAGGGTGAAATTACGAAAACTGCAACAATTTCTTAACTAGGCCATGAAAAATAATACATCGATAACAATTCGAAATCCTATTGCCGGACTTATTACTTCCCAGCAACGAGTGGTGTTGATTATTGTCATAAAGTTAAGGAGGAGGCAACAATTCAACGCAATTTCGGTACGTATTTTACATGGTTCACCAGAAAGCAATTTCGTTGTTTATTACTATTGAAGTACAAAAAAACAACACCGAATTCTATATTTGTTCTCAAGTACAAAATAAATGCGACCTGTGGGCTGAGGCGTTAAGATTTTTACATGCTACCTTTCTACTGATGGTGTAGATCTCCTGCCGATGGAACAAACGAGCTAATTTAATTGACGGATATATTTTGTTAGGGTGGCTGACCCATGATCTAAGGAATTTACGAATAAAAAAAAGCCACATAAGTTCGTGGCTGAGAGAGTCCATAACTTGCCAATCTTACTCATCTACTCTGGTTGGGTGTTCTCGGACTAATCAATATTAGGCTAAAGAGCGGGCGGCGAGGAGGCAAGCCTCCTTCCGATTTCTAATCAGGCATTTGGGTCAAGTCTTAAACCCTAAATTAGAGAATATCAGGCTCCTATGACACCTATACTGATTTTCCATACTCTTATTTTTTTTGCTTCTCATTTCTTTCTCTTTTTATTATATTCGGGTGCTATTTATATAGCTGTGGTCTGCGGGTCTACTATGTCCTTGATTCGACGGTTAAACTCTATCTGTGATGGTGGGGGTTCCAGTTCTTTGAGGTTTGGTAAGTGGAGCACACCTTCATAACAAGTTGTTTCACCTGCCTGCAGGGTTAGTACACGTTAGGTGTCCATCTATGAGGTTAAATGAAAAATTTATTTTATAAAATAATATTGTATTTTCCATTTAAAGATTGATTTTATTTCAAAACTTTATTCGGCATTAATACCCACCGAGATTGATATGCCTTCAATACAAACTCCAAACAAATCAAATATTATTATTTTCCATTAACAATTAAATTAGGGTTAGGGTTTGGGTTTATGTTAGTTTAATGTAAAATAAACAGTTTTTTAGCTAAAATTTTGGTGTTCTGTTTTTCTAGGGAACACCTATAATATTTACTAAACAAAGCTTCATAAATTACCCTTGTAATTATAAGTGATATCTGATTCAATAGATTAATCAAGAGTACTTCATTTTAAACTACTACTTAATTTATAACTCATAAACAACATTTTAAAATGTATGAACGATTTTAGGTGAGAGTGTCTAGAGTATTATTTATGTTGTCAGGAGTTATGTACCTTTCCAGTATTGTTTACCTTTGATACAGCTGGGCACTTTTTCTCGTTGTCTTTTTAGTATATTTTCTTTGTTGCATAGGGTCAATAGTGACACATAAGTCCTCTATCATCGCTACTGGCTTAAAAAGAATGGTTAGGATCATTTACATTGGTAACTAGATTTTTTTTTTTTTTTTTTATAAAAAAAATTTTTTTTTTAAAACAAAAAAAGCAAATGACAATAGGTATTTGTTAAAACTACATTTAACAGACCTTGTCCTCCAGCCTGTCTGCTAGACTGCTAGAATATCGCTGACTGCACCTCAGTACAAAGGGGTTAAAACCTTCACCCCTAATGGGCCACCGATGTATTAAATGGAGGGAATTCCTGGTGGCTTGCTGGAGTGGCTAGTACTTGATAGGGTCTATATATATTGTAATAGTCGTGCTCCTTTTTTGTTTTTTATTACGGGAATATGACCGCTCAGTGGGTCATTTAATGCGCGACAGAAAGTTAAAAAAATTTTTAAAATGAAGTTAATGTAGAATTAATATCATCTTAATGCTATACAAATTTTAGTTATGAACTCATGTTTTTTCTTAAATTAACCGATAGATGACGCCTAACAGGTACTGACCACTCCGGGTCAGAGTGGGCCAGGGAGCAATGGGTGATGAAGGCGGTAACTCCCTCCCCAAACCTCCAAAACTGGAAACCTCACCATCAGGATAGTTTAACGTCATCCCAGGACATGTAGACCCTCATCACACCTTCTAGCACCCATATGATAAAGGGTTGGGGCTTGCCATAAGGGAATAGGATTGGGAAAATCAGTAGATGCTAGGCTTGACGTGACCACCGATTGATGGCGAGTGGTAGTACCTGTTAAGCGCCATCTATGATTAAATAGAAAAATGTACTTATAAATAATATATTATCCATTAACAATGATTTATTTCAAAAACTTTATCGGCATTAATAACACTGAGGTTGATGATGCGTAAAACAAACAACCAAACTCAATATCAACATACATACATATATAATCCTACTGCATTTACGCCTCGAACTGTGGCTCATCAATTGCACCAGCGGAGGACGTACAGTAATATTCAATCTCTAATTATAATGGAGATGGTGTGTTTTCTGTCTGTTAACGAACTATATTACTAATCGAGTCCAATAACATAGTTTTACATCACATTCTTCATGATTTTATTTATCATGTTATAACCTAATTAATAAAATTGCTTCACCTTTTTATTATGTTCGTCACATCATCTACATGCAAATAACCATGCAATTGTATTTATATATACTAAAAAATAGTGGTTTGCAGTGTGAACCGGGGAAGGCTAATTTGCATATTGATATTAAATAATGTGATTTTTATTAAATATGTGCTTAGTATTCTTGATTTTCTAACTGTTTGTTATCTTAATGATATAACAAAATCTCTCCAATTATATCTTAAATGAAATCCATTAACAAGAAAAATAGTGTAATTTTTATTCTTATTTCCTGATTTAACTAAATATTAAGTAAATTCAGTCATGAAAGAGATGGCCAGATAGGTTTCATTTTTATTTTTTCTGACTTATAAGACCCACTAGCTGTTAAATTCTTTTATCTGCATTCTATTAGACTTTTTCTAATTTAATAGCGAATTTTAATTACATAAAACTTAAATACTTGCACCCGAGGGTGCAATATATGCTAGTATATATACTGTATCCTTACCCATCATATTTTGTTGGAAGGATGGATTTTTTTTGTCGTCTTACTTCAAATGGTCTATTTGTACATAAATTCAATGGCGACGATACTATCATTTTCTGTTGCAAATTTTCCTTTTGATATAAGTTGATTATAAACCATCTGGAACAGAAAAAGAATAAAAAAGTTCAACATGGCCGCTAAGTCTCAAGTATCTGACTTCCAATTTAAATCACTTGTCCCGCATTGATACCATATTGTGGATATTTAAACAAAATGTGATAACGGTTATTCGTCGCACACATTTCAACTCTGTCTATGGCAAGATAGGCAAATATTTGCTCTTCATTTATTCTGATCTCTTAGTTAGATGAATCAGTAAGCACACATTCGATAATTGTGAGACCAGTAACATTCATCATGTTATTGAAATGAATGTTTTGGTTTTGGTTGGTTTTCTTTATGGCATATCAACCTCCAGTGGTCACTTTAATGCCGAATAAATTTTGAAATAAATAAATCTTAATGGATAATACAATTTTTTATAAAACTTTTTTATTATCATGGCCTGACGTGGCAGTCGAGAGGCCCCCTCCGATCATCGGCTGGCCATGTCAAGCGCTAGCACTTATATGATTCTCCCCACCTATTGCCATTGAGGCAAGCCGCCGACCCATTTTATCATCTGAGGGCTACATTCTGGAAGACGTTAAACTCTATCGTGATTGGTTCTGGTTTGTTTTAAGGCATATCAGTTCAGTGGGTCCCTTGTTATGCACACTGTGTGAAATATATCAAATTCTAATGGATAATACATTTTTTTATAAATAAATTTTTCTTACTTACCATAGATAAGAACGCTAACAGTACTACCACTCCCGTCTGAGGACAAGGAGCATGGTGATGAAGGGATGCTCCATCATTCCCAACTCTAAACTGGAACCCTCATCATCACGATTAGAGTTTACCGCCTTCATCACCATTGCTCCTGGTCGCTCTGACCCGGAGTGGTAGTACCTGTTAGGGTCCATCTATGGTTAAATAGAAAATGTATTTATAAAAAATTGTAATTATCCATTGAAATTGATGTATTTCACACATGTTGGCATTAAATGACCCACTGAGGTTGATATGCCGTAAACAAACAATCCACAAACCAATCAGATGTTAACATCCATTCCCGCAGGACATGTAGGCCTCAGTCACCATCCTTTAGCACTCATAGATGATAAAGTCGCTGGGGCTTGCCATAATGGAATAGGGTTGTGGAAACTCATATAAAGCTGCTAGCGCTTGAACATGGCCAGCCGTTGATAGGCATGGGTCCTCTCCGACCGCCCGTCTAGCCCAAGAAAGGTCGCAAAGTGAGTATTGCTCATGAACTGCTCATTCACTGGGTTCTAATCCTTAAGCAATGCACGTGTCGCCTCCCACGCTAACAAGTGGCCGCATTGAGGAGTCTTACCCTCTGGCAAGAGGTGGCAGTCGGTGCATCTCTATTCTAAACGCATATCTCAGACGTTTTGGTATATCAAGAATCGTATTTTTTTAATCAAAGAAAAGTTGTATAAAATAGAAGGCTAGCGGTGTTATTGATGCAGGAATATAAATAAAATGAATATCGTATGTAGGAGTAACCTACATAAATGACGAAAAGAATACCGACAATCTTCCAAGCTAAGGACAGAAGATTAATTGGGTACGTGTACATTCGACAACTTATTCTCAAAGGAGATCATATTTCTTATTTTTAAATGAGTTATTGATTTCCTACATCTCTTTTATTCCCATCAATGAGAGATTATATATGAGTAGAGATTTGAAAATTCTATTGTCCTAGTAGTTAAAACTCATTAAAAATTGTGCTTATCGACTGAGTCGTTCTTACGTTAATGGATGGATTAGATCATACCAAACTACAACGGAACACGATAATCGACCTAACCATTAACCTTAAAACGCTCTCCATGGTTAATATTTGTGGTCATTGCACAAGAATAAGGCTATCAATTAAAATGGAATTGATTACACTGCTAATCAATATTATAGGAGCTATGTATAGTAGGTAATATGTTGATAATTCGCTGTATATCTGTGCAAATTGGGTTGTACACAAATAGGTTTTGGCGTTTTTTAGGGTTGTTTTTTCCCCACGTTTATATATTACCAAGAATTCTAAGACCATCAAAGTGATACAGAGATGTTGTCGGACCGCGTGAATTGCACTTTTAGGAATAGAAGCCATACAGGTGTACGGTGATCAGGATCAATGAAATGCAATACTCATCAACCAGCTTTGGCCCTATCTTGGGCTAGACACAGAGGAGACGGTCGAGAGGCCGCAACAATCTGTCTCAATAACTGGTTGGTTTTTCTTGGTGACCTTCCTCTAGTCCCGTAGCACCTATATGATTTTCGCCAGAACCAAAACTATATGCTCTATAAACAAATGAAGAAACGTTATCCCAACCCTTTTTATATATCATTTGGGTGGCTTACACATAGGCGGTGCTTGAGGTTAGCCAGTATTCTTCTGCGGAAATGATACGTTTAAACTCATATCTGAATGGTGAGGTTTCAGTTTATTGGAGAGTTTAGAGTGAAGTGGTGGATGCACCCATTCGCGCACTGCATATAGCTGCCTGTACCTAGCCTCTGAGCATCGACGGGGATGGTAGTACATGTTATAGGTGGTCGAATCATACTCGGTAAAATAAACAAGATGATATGTTAAAAATATAAAAAATTAATTGAACCAATTATAGAATTTATTTATTTTAAAAACTGTATCGGGATTAATAGCTAGCATGACAGGTTTAATTGCGTAAAAAAAAATATAAAAAATATATAATTACCTTAATTGTCTGCAAAAAATGGCTAATTATCAGCAAATGGAGAATAGAGCGATAGAAGGATGGCAGGAAAGGAGGATTGTCAGGTATATCCGCGCTGAACGCGACATGATGATGAATGATGATGATTACTGTAAGTATTGATAGAATATTTGAAATCATACATTGTGTGCAAATTGTTTGTAGTGAAATAGTTTTTTTTTTGGGGGGGGGTTCTTTTTTTTTTTTTTTTTCCACAGTTATATCTATAGAATTCTAAGAAAAAATATCAACAAATTGAAAATAGACTGGTACGTAATTACTCACAAGATAACTACTGAAGCCTTACAAATATATGCGTCAAGATACAAAGAGAATTACATTAAACCCTGAATTATATAAAAGAAATACCTGCAGAGTAACAAGAATGCATCATAGAAGGAACTACACAAAAACGCTCAATTACACAGTGCATAAAATAACCCATTGATTGATAATTTGCGCAAAGCCAAACAAAGTTAATTTATGTTAGTTACCCTGGAATATCTACGCAATTTGAAATCAAACCACGAATTGAGTATAAACGCAGAGTTAAACTATAATCAACATTTCACGTTTTCGCAGTAGCAATAGCAAACGCATTTTTTAAACCGCTCTCCTTTAATTGTTCACACTTTAGTGCTACGTAGGCAATACGGCGAAACATGTAGGTTTAGGGTCATCATGGTATATTAGAAATTTCAACAGCAATCTAGTGGTGAGGTTCCAATCTGGAGCTTTGGGATGTAGAGTATCCCGTCATTTGCCATTATCTCACGGCGAAGCGCCCAATCTGTCTCTGCCAATCTGGGAGTACCGCTGATGATGTGATTTTAAGATATGATTAAAAAATAGATTAAAAAAAACACGTGAGATTAAAAAAATATGTACATATTCAGGAAATGAATGATAATAATACTATAACGGCTTTCGGCATTAGAATTATTTACCAAGGGTTTAGCTCTGACGAAACAGAACTTTGGAAATTGTTGTTTTAAGTACGGTGGTTATAGGTAGATACATGTAGGGTCTCATATACTGGGTTAACTAGTAACATATATGAGTTCTAATAAAAAGATTAGGGCACAGTCCCGTCGGCTGAGGGGCTTAGAAAATGACTAAGACACTAGACCGTTAATTTCCATTTTTAGCGTTGACGCTTTTAAAGATATTTTTAGGAGCAATTCTCGCGTGTCGTTTATAGAGCGTTGTTTTGCACATAAGGGATAAAATCTGGGCGAGGGATTAAAGACTCCACCCTCATAGTTATCGGGCCATAACCTGTTGGCTGTAGGTGCGACCCGTGATGCCTTAAGGATAGAACCCGGTTGTTTGTTAGTTCTTTCATTGACTTGGCATATATTATTAACATTGTCGCGAGAGCTTTTTCTTATAGGCTATTTGTAGTTTTCGATGTTCAGTGCGTCCACTTCTTAATTGTTAATATTCAACAGAATGAGTTCTAATAAATGTTTCAAAGAATTGAGTTTGAAAAAACAATTTTGATACACATTCGGAGGCCGCGGATGTTAATGGTTAAAGATCGATATGGAATGGAACCTCTCTGTGATCGTACTACCAGAGTTCAAAAATCATCTGATCGATACTAAAGTCAGCATACAGTATATTCTACATCTTGAAAAGTTAAAACCCAAACTCTCTCTCCTCTAAAGCTATGGGATAGAATAAGTAGCGGCAGCTGGGTTCCTCTTAACACGTTGGATAACGGTAGTCATCAACGCACGTTTAGGAAGAAGGAAACTGAATTAAACCAATTGTTTTAAATATCATTTTATAATCTTATGAATAGATAAAGATGTCACTACGCTGGTGGTCACTACTGAAAGTCGGTCCTAGTTTAATGAACTAATATGACATAACCAAAGGGCACTAATGAGCAAATAACATTCATAATAGATGAGGATGCAAACAAAAATTTATTCGGGAATTAAAAACCAATTGTTGACATATACCGTAAAAATCAATCCAACCATCAAGCTTACTGCTTTTTAAAAATCTGACAGGAATTAAGCTCAAATGAAGTCGCTGCTGGCTTCGAATATAGGCACACTGCTGTATATATGCCAATGGTCAAATCGGTTTTGTCCAACTGAAAGACGTGCTGCCAACACACAGGGAAATCCGTGGTGGATGGGAAGTATGGCCTGAAAGAAACAAAAGGACATGGCACTTTACTGATCTTTGACATCCCCACCCTGAATATAATTGTGAGGCAGTTCGTACAATTTGACAGTAGATGTGTATGGCACAAGAGAAGATTGTAGGCGATAGCTCATAACCAAATTGCAATAACAGGCTGCGTGGGCGTAAAGATGTGTTTCTACAGACAAAAGGAGCTGTATGTGTTTCAGATCAACGAGGCGTGGACTCCTGGTGACGATTAATAATATAGCCCGTGAAATCTGGGATTGGACAGACCGGTGAGTCAGTGTACGAGATCGCTCGCAAGAGACTCACCGAAGTGTGCCGATTTGTATGTGCAACCCCTGCTGACGACCTTCTTGTGTACACGCTGAACCCGAGGAATAACACGAAATAATTTTACTATATTAATATAAAATGTTTCCGTGTTTCATGTCAGGTCGCAGTATAACACAACTAAAAGTGGCAGGGTTAGGGTTGATCTCTCTGAACCCTCCTTTCACCTCTATTTTGCCTCTGTTCTTTGAACAGCTAAAGATGTGTTCTCTGACCCCACTTAATACCTAATAGTCTATATATATACACTCATCCGACAGTAAAAAAATACACACTTAATGTTTTTCCATTTTTGTACCGCCACTCGCAAGTTCATAACTTGTTAGTTCAATATCTAAAAATAGTCATATATGAAAAATATGTGTATAAGAATTATCTATTGTACAATCATTCATAGTATTTATTTTAATGGAGAAGGGTCCTCGTACTTGTTAACTGGCTAATTTCGCTTGGA
The DNA here is from genome assembly GCA_023376005.1 of Doryteuthis pealeii. Lineage (NCBI taxonomy): Eukaryota > Metazoa > Mollusca > Cephalopoda > Myopsida > Loliginidae > Doryteuthis > Doryteuthis pealeii. The sequence continues at coordinate 57,013,421 of CM042176.1, forward strand.
TCTCTAGTGCGACATATCTTATTAATAAGCAAGTTTAAACCCTAGTTGTTGTATTGCATTCACTTTCAAGACTAGATACCTTGGGATAAGGTATAGTAAGTAATCTTCATTTATCCTCCCTTAACTATTTGTATTATCTAAATGTTGTTTGACAACTGATTAGTTCTTCCGCATTAAAGTAACCCACATACACAAACGTTATTAATTTGGCTCGATTTAATACTGAAAAAAAAAGATTTCGTTAATTAAATAGTACACACGTGGTATGTTAATTAGTTATATATTAAATGTTAAATATTCTTAATAAAAAATAGAAAATGAAGTCTTACCTGTCTTTTCGTTCCATTGTATTCTGTATTACGTATCGTACAGGATATACTAATGCTAATTTTATACGGTGATATAACCTTATAGATAATAGGAATGCGCCGTATTTGTGATTTAAAGTAGCAGTTTTATGGATAATGGCTGTTCAATCACGAGAAAAAAGAATACACAGAGCAGAAGACAGTCATGTGCATTTTGTGTTGACGGTATTTTAACTTTGAGAGATAATCTCTTCTTCACAGTTCATCTCGACACACGAATTCTATTGAACATATCTGTATCATATTTCCGTATCGTCGCTGAATAGAAATACCAAGCAATACTATGATTAAAAGACTTCTTAGTGTTTTCATCGCTCTGGTCTGATGCTTTCCACAGGAAAAGATTGAAAGATAGAAGATTTCAAAGATTCTTTTAGAAGCATTAGAAAAACATATTTGTATACAATATTCGTCCGAATTATACAGATCTTTCAAACAAATCGATATATTTTTGTCGTGTTTGTGCGTTTTAAATCCGGTCATCGCAACAATGACCTGATATAAAATTTATTTTTTTAATAAATCATTATTAGACTAGCCCGAAGTATTTATTTCCCTCCATTATTCGATCAATTTTTCAATTTTCTTCTTTATGCAATGCACCTAGAAGATGTCTTTCACAAACTGGAGCGCTGATAATTGAATCACTCAGAAGAGAATACCAACCTTTCCGCGGGCTCTGTAGAGCCACATCTAAGTAGTCCTCTCTTTGATTCGGTGCGAGTGTTATAGCAAGTTGTTAGGGTCCATCTATCTGGTGTAAATATCGCATAACAAACCTATTGAGTTTATAAAAAAAATTGTTAATTATGCATAAGAAATCGAATTATGTTCACTACTTTTGTCGACAGATTAAGCTCATACCACCGCGAGGTTGCATATTCCGTAAAACAAACTCAAAACCAAACCAAAAATCCGTCTTCTTTATTTTTATAAAATGTGATCATTACTACATATAATTGCTTCGTTGGATTCTAAGGGTAGGAATATCCGCCCGTCGGCTGGGGCTTTAGATAATACATCGACTGCACCTTCTCATGCAAAGAGGTAAAAACCTCTCCGTGAGACCAAACGTTGGCCGCAAGTACTGAAGCCGTATATGCTCATTCACTGGATATCCTCTTTACCGTTGGTTTGATGTGACAGTTATAATCGACATCGCAAGTTCATACTTGGTCCGTAATTGGCCTGAGCAACTGTCAGGGCTGAATAAAAAGCGATATAGACTAACACTGCTGAAATCTCCTCTGTCAAGGATAAGATACCCCATACATGGATGGCTCTGGTGATGATTATAGGATTAGAACCAGGGAGGATGAAGCAGTCCACAAGACTTGACAATATTACACTGTCGTTATGGTATTCTGTTTTGGTTCGTTGTTCTTGGGCTAAACGGGACCGGGTCGGAGAGGCCTCTCTTTGCGAAATTCGGCCTGGTCACGTCAAGCCCTAGCACCTACATAGATTGCTCACTCTATTTCCCCCTTAACGAATGGAGCTAAGTCACCAACACTCTTTTATCATATGGGTGCAGATGAGGTGTGCTAAGGGGTTCTACAATGTCCTGAGAAGTGGAAACGTTGACCCTATGCCTGATGAGTGGTTTTCAAATTTCTGAGGTTGGGGGTAATGTCAAGGCACCGTCCTTCATCGACGCATTGGCTGCCCTGGGTCTGCGTTTGTTTTACCTCGCGGTCATATCAACCCAGTGGTCTTTTAATATTGAGCCGCTGATAAAGTATTTGAAATAAATTCACCATTCTTATTGGATAATATAATTTCTCTTTTATGGAGTATAACTGTTATTCTTATTTAAACCATAGATGGGACCCTAACATGTCACGAACTTGCGTCGGCAGAGTGGACCACTATAGAAAGCAATGGTGATTGAATGGGGTGATCTACATCCCAAACCGCTAACTCAGAACTGAACCCTTTTCACTGCCATACAGATATAGGTATTAACAGTACATTCACCTAAGACATGTAAGATTACCACGCCAGCCACGGCCGTTCTAGCACGGGCACAATGATAACCAAGTGGGTTCGGGCTTTGCACATTAAGAGACATGGGTATTGATGTAGAAATAGCATGATCAAGTGTAGCTAGGGCTTGATGTGACAGGACCGATTGATCAGGAAGGGAGGCCTCTCTGTATCCGCATACCGGTCAGAGCTCAGCAAATAGGGCCAGTGGAGTATGAAGATTCCATCAGAAGCTGCTCATGACTGAAAGTTGATGAATAGACAGACTGGAGCTCTATCCTAATCAGAAAAATCAGGAGTCGACACACACTACCAAGTGGTGTCTCGTAGACTCAACAAGATTGGACCCATTGGTAGGAGTCTTACCAGTCACTCTGCAGCTCGTGCATTCACGCCGCCCAGGGCGGATTTTATATCTATCAACCAACCATTAAGTGAGGATAAGTAGTTGATCAGAATTTTGAACAATTTACCATAAATCAAAAAATATAAAGGCACAATATAAATAATAAATCATTAATTTCATTCCAATATTTCGTTGGTTGTTTTTGCACGATTTAATTATATTTTAACGCCTCATCGATTGCCAATGTAAATTTCAGCAGTAATAAATTATCGCAAAATAGTTTGAAGGTCATCGTCTTTCATGTACGGATTGTGAGGGGTACTTGTGAGAATCTGTCTGTTATGTCTGAGAGGATATTGATTAAATAATAGAAACAACGAAATTAAAGTCTGGAGAAAAGTGAATGTGTGAAATCTTCATAATCAATATCCATCATGCAATCTGTGTTAATGGCGTTAGAATTGACATCTCATCATAGTGTAGGTGCACTCGGACTGCTATTGTCAGTTCAAGTGGAGTCTCATAATAGAATGCTATCATAAAGGATTATTTAGTAAATGGGAGGATAACTTAGTGTTTTATTCTTTAGTCTGTTACTCTTCAAACTATATAATACTCCATTCATGAATTCTTATTATTTTACTATTTATCTACACATCTCTGTGGTTGAGCCATGTCGGCTGGGGCGTTAGAATCAACCGACTGCATCTTTTTTGCAGAGGGGTATAGACTCGCACAATGGTGCCACCTGTGGCCGTCGATAGGCGACCCGTGAAGCTTAAAGATAGAACGCACAGTCATGAATTGGCTAATATTATCAAGCTTTAGGCTTTTACTTTCGGCCTAGATTGAAGCTGTCGGAGAGAGTCCCCCTGTACGATTCAATGGACTGGTCACAAGTCAAGCACTAAGTCACCATTAGTTATGATGTGCCCCAACCCTATGGAACACTTATGAGCAACCCCCAATTCTTCTCATCACATATTGGGTATGCTAAAAGGTGGTTGACTTGAGGGTTCTAACATATCCTATGAGACAATTATCTCTATCTTGATTAAGGTGAGGTTCCAGTTTTGGGAGATTATGGGGAAGTTCGAGTCCCTCTTTATCACCATTCTTCAGTTCATAGACCCGGAGTAGGTAAGGACAATTATTATACGGGTCTCATCTATGGGTTAAATAGAAAAATATGAGTTTATAAAGCAAAAGTCATATATGTCATTATAGAATTGAATATATAATTCACAACTTTGTGTCGGATTAAAATGCCCACGAGGTTGATATGCCGTAAACAAACCAAAACCAAACTAACCTATACAGCCACTGACAGTCTTTTAAGAACGCCCTTAGAATTTTAAATAAAAACGTTGCAGCGCTGGTAACTTGTATTATTAGGCATATAGTGATTATTGCTTAGACGTGCTATACAATTCTATATTTTATAGTTTGTGTACTTCTTTTTGTCTATTATAACGATTCTGAATAAAATGAATTTACTCTCTCTGCAAACTTATTTACAAGTAATTACGAACTAAAATACACTTAGATGTATGTATATGAGACACACATTAGCGGACGAGATCTCCTATGGAGTTCACATCAATGGACACACAAATCATTGACTTGACCAGCGAAAAACGAAAGGGATATGAAACATTTAACTCTTCCTAATAATCGTCAACTATCCAAGTAAGACGAACAGAAGCTATGCTTTGAATTATTGCAGTAATCTATCATTGGTGCGCATCATTCATAATTGAACTATACACATGGATACACAAATCTTGACGCACGCCCTGAGACGTCCATTATCTGATGTGAGGTTCCCATTCTGGAAGTTTGGTCTCATCGTTCATGACCGGAGTGGTAGTACCGTGTTAGGAATTGAGTGTCACATCACTTATGGTTTGTATAGAAAACATGAGTTTATATAAACAAAATTCTGATAAATTTAATGACATTATAGAATAATTGGTCAAAACTTTGTCGGTATTAAATATGACCTGTCACATCATAAAAGGGATACCGAAGGGTGATTAATGCCCGTAAAACCAAAACAAACCAAACCAAGCACTGCTAATCCTACTATGGTATAATCTTACACGTCCTGCTAGTAAGGTATTCATATGCATCCAAACTCTGGCTTGGAATCAACGAATGAGAATTTATCAATTGTAATTTGTGCTAAAACAACAAATTTGTACGTTAATTGTCTAATTGCTAAGTATTATTGCAATACATAATTCCTGATGGACCATTGGTTTGGTTTGTTTGTGTTGACGCGCAGTAAATCCACGCGTTGGTGGGTCATTTAATGCGATTAAAGTTTAGAAATAACAATTTCTAAATGAATAAGATCAAAAATTCTATTTATAAATTACGATGTATTTTATAATTTAACGCCATAGAATGAGGGAGCGCTTATAGTATCTACCAGCTCCGGCTCAAGGTGGTAAACCAGAGACAACAATGAGTGATGTAAGAGGTACTGCACCACAAATCCCAACACTCCAAACTTGAACCTCACATCAGATAGAGTTACGCGTATTCCCGATATGTCACGACTGCACAGACCCAAGGCTGTATCGTGCAATTGACGGCAACAAATACTTTTAAATCTATTAAAACATAACTGCATGATGTAATGATATTTTCTTTTTTAATTATGTATTCTGCCTTCTAAGCATCCTCATATGAGAAATAGGTTATTGGGCTTGCCATAAGGCATATAGGGTGGAAAAAACCATATTAGGTTGCTAGGCTTGATACGTGACCAGTGCCGTATTGTATATGTGAAGGGGCCATCTCCGTCTAGCCCAAAGAAGGCGGAAAGAAGTGGAGTTATTGCAAAGCTCATGGAACTGTCACCTCTACAACCTTTAGGGCTCTACCTTAGCACTATCACAAGGGATTTTGCTCAACCATTATTTCATAAGTTCGCGTTTTAAAAGTTCCTCAGAGCCGAGGACCAATCATGTGGACCACACACTATTTGGGGGAAGTCGTCCACCCTACTCTGCAGTGAGCTGCAGCCTGTGTCATTAAGTCTTACGCTTCTAGCAGACAGGAGGCGGTGCAGTATTTGTTCGCAGTTGTATCTTAGTTTTCTTGAGGAGATTAATAAAATGGTTAAGTTTAACGCTTTTTAAAATTTTCATGATTGTAATGAAAACGTTGTGCAGCAGCTGATCAACTTGAGTAAATAAGGGATCATGCTAGAAAGTCGAGACAAAGTCAGTGCCAACTCTGAATTTTCCATCATTTTCTTTATCGACTCTGTTCATCTATAACGAATAAATTAGATTGAACTCGTCCGTCACTTGAAATAAGAAGTAAAGGTTAATACCGAGAAATGCCCGACAGGGCTCTATTTACATGCAGAAGAGGAAACATCCAGAAGCAAGATGCCAGCCTGCCCTGTCGGCTGGGATTAGAAGCATCAACTGCTATCATTAAGACATATTTTTAATCTGCAGAGGGGGTAAGTACTCCCTCAAATGAGGCCCAACTGTTGGCCGTGGTTGGGACTCCGTGGATGTGTCATCTAGGCAGAACGGCGCAGGTGGTTGATTATGTTAGTTATACTTGTGATCTATTGCTCACATTACTTTCTTACTTCTATTCTTCTAGCGTCTCTTCTGCCGTCTGGCTTCGTCTGGGACTTCGTGTCTGGTCTTCCAATTGGGATTCTCTTTCTATTCAAGAAGCCCTTGTCATTGGTAGTTTTAGATATAATATACGAAGACTTCGATTTAACTTAGATCATATTTTATTCTGAAATCCGCACCATGACTACTGCGCAATTGAGTCGGCGCGTGCATAAGCAAAGACTTACCAACCGCGTGGTTTTTGGCCGGATCTGACTAAAAAATCTTCTTTCTAATCGAAACCCGAAGAGGTCTTCTCCACCGTTCTTACGGTAGCCAACGGAAGGATTCTAGAACTGAGGTACAAAGCCTTGTCAATTAATCCTTCAAGGCATCGACTCGAACTATAATACATTTGTTCTTCTATTTTAGAATGTTGAGACCATTTTGGAGTTTCTACACGACTGTACATAACATATCTAGGAATTAATAGTATGTAGATCATTTAGTAACACATGTATTATGCAATACTCCACTTTGCCTATTTATGGTGGCTAGGTGGGGCGGCAGTTCGGAGAGGCCCCCTCCGTATCATCAGGCTGGACACGTCAGCCTAGTAAACCTTTATCTGATTGCACAAATCAGTCTGATTGTCCTCTTTATAGCAATAATTCACCAATCCTTCTATCATTGTGGTGTAGATAAAGGTCGGTTGGCTGAGGGGTCTACAAGTCCGGGAATAACGTTATATACTATCGATGGATGAGAATGAGTTCCAATTTTTACGAGGTGGATAGTGGGGCAGCCCTTCATTCACGCATGCTCTCCTGGTTCTGTCACCTGACCTCGGATTGGTTGAGTACCTAATGGGTTCCCATTATGGCTTCAATTGAAATGTGTTTATAGCAATACATGAGTTCCACAAGAAATTGCGTTTATTTCAAAACTTTATCGCATTAATGAACCCACTGGGTCGGATATGCCGTAAAACAAACTAAACGAACAATCCACAAATGAGCCACTGTTAGCTCGTGGTCAGGCACCCATGATGCTAAGGGAATGGACATCGGTGATTGCACAGGTCCATGACAGGCCAGCATCCATCTTAGGCCCTTACTAGTGCTAGACTGGCGTTCGGAAGAGCCCCTCCGATCATCCGCTGGTACACTAAGGTCTAGCATCTATATGATTGCTCCGATGCTTTGGCCTTGATGGCAAATTCAACTCTATCTGATGGGTGAGGTTCAGTTCTGGAGGTCGTGGGGAATTTGGAGCACGCCCATCATCAAACGGTTGCTCCAGTCTACTCTGATGGTAGTACTGTTAGGTCCCACATGGGTTAAATAGTAAAAAATTGTTTATAATTGTTTGAAGAAATTATCATCAAACTTGACCTTTATCTAATCAAATTAATGTCAAATCAAGAAAAATCTTAAAAAAGGCATAAAATAAATTTGACTCTGACACCTAAAACACCGAAGCTATTGGTGTATATAAAATATGACCCTTGGTATGTGGTTGAACATTCGTTATAATACTCATATACATTCATTCAATTACTTTGTTTATTTTATTTTATTTTGTGGTCGCTGGTTTGTACACCATTGATTCTAAGTGTTCATATAAGCTTGAGTCATAGGCTAACAAAATTAGAATTTAAAATGTGTTTAAAAATTGAAGTTGAAAAATTGGGTAATACGCCAATCAATTTTTTCTTCATTAACAATATTTATTCAAATTCGTGTTATGAAGATAAGGAATAAATGAAAAAAAGGTTTTTTGATTGACCATAATGAAAATAAAAAATAACTTAAATTTGTTCGTATAATACTAAAATTTTATTAATTAAAAATATTTATCTCTTTTATATTCACCTAAATTTATCCTATGAATAACACAGAAAATTATCTTACGCATAAAATAACCGCACATGTCGTTAGGGACATGCCCTAAATCAAGCAACCAGGCCCCTTTGAATTGATTGCGATATCATTGTGTAGATATTTTGCGAAAAATTTAAAGGGTGATCTAAATTTTTGTATTAGCCTGAAAGAACATGAAAACTTTTCAAATGTTGTTAGGGTCGCTTTTAGCTCAGTCGTAGAGCACCATCTCTGTTTTGGGAAATCGCCAATTTTGGGGTTCGGATGTCGAGGCCCCGCATTCAGCGCATGAGGTAGCATAGATAGGAGTAAATTCTGATCTGTGCAGTAAAGTGGGGAGATATTGCTATGATGTCCGTTCACTAGTTAGACCCACTTCTCTGGTCTAGTGCTACTCCAGATAAATGGGCTAACTCAGCGCTGCAATGGGTACTGGATAACCCGAGAGATAAGCCAGATATTTCGCAACTATAACGATACTTTAAGATAGTGTTCTATAAATAAAACGCGCATTTGAGACGCTTTGAAAAGAAAAATTGATTTTTTTTCATCAGACGCCAATCTATGAAGAAGGACTCGATTAAACAACAATTGATCAGCTTGTCCTCGATAATAACATGATTAACATCATTAAAGAGAGTAATTCTTAGATGTTCTACGTTGAGCTGCGGGGGGAGGGGGTTCTTTCAGACTAAATTGTTAAGTCAGATAGGCTGATAAAGGTTATTTATATGCACTATTTTTCTCAAGATCTTATTTGTTGAGATAAGTACAATGACATTTTGGTAGAATTACTTGTTGATACATCATTTCTGTTTCTTGGCACAAGTATCACGTGAAATGCAAGTACAAGAGTATTTTAACAAAGTACCATCAATCAATCTCCTGGTCACTGTACAACACACTTCATACTCTCCTAAATTAAATCTTATGGGTGCTAGAAGGCTTGTGTGTCGCGAGGGGTCTCACTATATACCTCTTTGGAATGGCATAAACTTCATATCATAGAGAAGGTTCCAGTTCTTGGAGGCTGGGAAGTGTGAGGCGAGGCCCACTTTCATTTCACCATCTGCTACCTGGATCCAATCTGGAATTATTTCAAAAACATTAAATAGCGCGCACCGAGGTCATGATAATGAAGCCAGTAAAACAAACAGAGCAAACAGAGTATTTAAGTTGTTAAATCAACTAATCTGTCGCTGAAAGTACCTTAGAGAAATTGCTTAAATCATTAGATTTAATTAATTTGATTACGTTATTATTTAAACAAATCCTAATGTAATTTTCAGATAATAACTTGAAAAAATTGTTACGGTTTATGTATAGATATGAAAAAGTGGTATTAAGTAAAATAATTTAATAAAAGCTTATTATATTAGTTGTAATTTCCTAACCTGCATATCGTTACTAAGACAATATTTGAAAATGGTTTAGATAATTACTTACTACTTATTTTATACTTTCCGTTCAGATAAAGATAAAGTATATAAATTTTTGTCTAAAACTTGAGACTTTCTCGACAATCAAGACAAGATGAATCTTAAAAAAGACGATTCAGCGAGAAAAGTTCATTAACTACATTTGTATATGTAGAGTCAGATGTTTTTTATTACTTGATTCGCATCAGCGTGATATGGATCCCTATATTGGTGAAGTCTGGTGTATCGTGAGATATTACTGGTGTTTAGCGCTTCCTGGATTAGATGAATTTCGAGTGCTTCGGTCCGAACATGCCTGATATGTCCCTGAGCATCCATCTTCTTGTGATGAATGTTTTGTTGTGTTTGCATGCTTACTTGTTGTGTTAATAGTGAGGCAGTCATTGTTATGAAATTAGTATTAATTGTATCATCTTCAAGAATTTTATTTATGGACTGTTTTTAGTCGTTTATATGGACGATTTATCATTATTTCTAAACCTTTTAATATAAGCTTTAACCTCCGGTTAGCTCAGTCAGTAGTAATCGTTTCGGCTAGATCGAGACACAAGGTTCCTAGTTCGATTACCGGGTCCACGAGCCAACTCAGCAATGAAGTAGCACAGGGATCATGTAGATCGGTAATCAGTAAATATGCACTGAATGGTAGGTAGTGATGGCGCTCCACTTCAGTATGCTATAAACTAATCTCCTGGTCACGCGTTTAATGGAAGAGAGGGGATAGACTCCCTCGCTGTATGTGCTGATGAACCGTGAGGGACTTAGCTCCTGCCCCCGCTCGACTTTAACCTTACTTATAAGTTTTTAACCAATAATGCATTGATAATCTAAATATAAGTATTAATCATATTCTTAATCGCATCTATTAGCAAAATAAATTTCTTTATATCGTTTATTGTCCTTATTGTTTTTATTTTGTTGTCTTTTCTTAATATTAATATCCAAAGTGATTTTTAATCAATGAGTATATCATATCTAAGGTAAGGGTTATTTGACCATTAAGGTCTTTATTGTCAGCTGTTGTCGCTCCGCGACGACTCCGCCATTTCAAATGATCATGCATATAGTTTAGCTTCCTTATATAATGACTACCAACTCTCTACCCGCCCTGTCGTGAGGCGTTAGAATGCACCGAGTACTGCAGACTCCGTCAAAGGTATCTGTTAGCGTGGGGTGGACCCGTGATTTTAAGATAGAACCCAGTGGATGAGCAAGCTTATCATTGACTTGCATAGCTCCACTTGGCCTATCTTTGGGCTAAGAACGGAGTCGGATCAAATTGCTCGTCACAGTCAAGCCCTAGACACCTATCATGATTGCCCCAACCTTAAATTGTTCCTTTATGGCAACCCCACCTATTATTTATCCATGATGGGTTATACCTTTATACCTATATATACCGTTAAACTCTATCTGTCTGATGTGAGGTCAGTTTTGGAGGTTTGGGGACTGTGAGTGCACCCGCTTCATCAGCACCTTGCTCCCTGGTGACTCTGATTCCAGAGTGGTATTTTGGTTCTAATAGTACCTGTTAGGATCCACATCCTATGGTTAAGTAGATAAAAAATGTTTTATAGAATCAATATTGTATTATCTTCTCATTTAAAAAAATGACATTTTTTGCATAACTTTTTCGCATTACAACTGCCACCCGCGTTGTTATGCTGAAAACTAACACAAACAAAAACCAATCTTATCAATATAATCCTTTTTTATTGTTGAAATATAGTCGGTTAAGGGATATATTCTGAAGTTCGTCCTTTATATATTATCTCGCGTAGTAATTGGTACATCGTTAGTAATGTCGCGTCTCTGAGTGGTCGTGGTGTCGTCTAAGGAGTAAGTAGCTTGTAGGCATAAGGTTTTAGTTTTCCCTAGTACCAATTTTTAATAATAATAAATAAACATTCTCGTGCCTGGGTCTGGCACGATCCAGGCCCTAATTATGGGGTATACCAATACTGCTAAAGCCGAGATACTCTATGGGTGGCAGGTGGTAAAAAGTTGCGTGATCCTAAGTGCGGCTTTCCCCCTCAAGGGGGGCGCCTCAGGCGCTGCGGCGGTCCCCACAAAATAACCTAGCTGCGCCTTTAGTCAAGGGGTTGTAGTGGATATCTGCCTCGAGGGATGGCCCTCTGGGTGACGCATGTTACCATCTTTCACCGGTCCAGTGGCCGAGCTCAACACTGGAACCCGCCTGACGGGTGAGGCATAAAGGTACTATGGCGCTATCACAGTGTCGACTATTTAGATGTACGCTGTCGCAAGTCAGCATCTATTGTGAGGGGGTACAATGGTATTACATATGATTCATTTATAATATAGATATAATTACGAATCGGGTTATTACTCTTAATATAATCCCAATCTGCAGTAACATTCAATCAAATACATCGAAAATATTTTTATCATGACCCTATGTACAAATGTGGGCTTGTCACAGAAAAAATCGTACTCCACGATGCTCGTGGGGTAAGTAATTCTATATTTACACAGAACCAAAATTATCGAAATGAGTAAAACAACAAAATCTCCAAAAATTAATTATTATTATTTTTTGACATTTATTTTCGATTTCGGTACTTATTTTCTCATAGAACAGCAAACGTAAAACATTCTTTTTTTTGGTTTATATACATAATTTCGGTATTTTATGTCTTTATTTATACTGTAATTATAGTAACATATATAAGACCTAATACCGGAAACAATTTATGCCCCCAATAAAGGGGTGTCGAAAATTGTGACCCTGAAAAAGAAACTCTGTACTCACTCGTGGGGTAAGTAAATTCTAATTATTTACTACAGAACCACAATCCTGCACGATAAGTTATCTAGCTGTCCTCATCTGTCAGGAATAAGCGAAAAAATAAATTAAATTTATGTTATTTTAAAAGGGCAAAAAGAAAATAACAATCGCGGTCAGGAATTCTTCCGCTTGTTTATGTGGTGTTACCTACACAACTCAAGCCACAACGCCGGGGGGGATGTTATATTGCACTGCAATAGAATTAGGCAGACACTGAGATTATCATCTATTGCCTAAGTTTTTCGTGTTTCTGGAGCCTAATCTCCGCGAGTACGCGAAAAGTACTTATTCAATAAGTTGCTTCAGATGAGTGGGATGGGGGTCAGTGGTGGTGTGTGAGGGGCGGGGGGGGGGGTGCGATACAAGGTGTCCCGTTTATGGATACTTTAGATGCGGCAATCCAAATGGGACGCCATGCCAATTACTTCCTCTTCACCCACTTAGCCTATTTTACTTGAGAAATTATGATTAGGTTCATCTGTTACAGAGTGAGTTTTTTTCGTATTATGATTCGGTTGGTGGGTTGGGGTGCTGTGAGTGGTGGTGTAATGTGGGGGGTAGGGTTGTAGGGGGGGGCACGCTTTCTCGTTCATTGTGCTGGACAATTGATTAGTTTATACGTAAGATACAATATAATCGAGTTTAACATATGCGTGCCATTTTGTTTTGTTTGTTTGAGTGAAACGAAGCAAAAGATGTTTCTGTCCATATTTAGCGTCATCCATTAAACCTCCTTTTATCATTCAATCAGTCTATTCACTCTCTAAAGCTATCGATTTCCGAATTGTCTATTTTTTCGCTAACAAAATAAGAAATTGAATTTTAAATTAAAATGGAGAGAACAGAATACATTGTCATTAAAATCGTGTACAATTATTTGGTTTAATGGTATATTGAATCTGTGTAGGTTATTTAATGTCAAATCTTGTTTGTTTTTAATGGAAATAATTTCTTCATTACCTTTGTGGTGTTACGTTCGTATTTACCAATGGAGAATTGTTCTAGCCGTTGTTTGGCTGTTCCCGAAGGGGCCGGTTATATTTTAATGCGGCCTGGTTTTGAACGTCTCTTTCTCTATTTTCCCGTGGCTGCTACGGGTAAACACTTTGACACGAGACACACGCATGGGTTAGACACCTGAGGTTCTAACCCCTTACTGTTGGATGAGGGGCTTTGGCCTACTGACTTCGTAAGTGAGTACATGAACGCTATGGGCTATTCTAGTTCTCAGTCTGTTGCTTTTAGTTTTATTTCTATTCATGTACTTTTGTATTTTTCGTATGTATTGTATGTCATGTACAACCTTGTATTATGCAACCTGTTTAAGTTCTTGTGTTTGTGTATGAGAAATGTTTTGTCTATTCAAACCCTTGTCGGAGTTTGTATAATGCGAGTATTATCACTTTTGAATCTTATCACGGAACGCATCATGTAATTAATAAATATGATGGTTATGACTGATCTTTCAGCTCACGCAATTTGTCTCACACATATGAAAGAACCGTTTGCTATAATAAAGCAATTTGAAGAATGGTGGTCGACTCCGTGATGACTTAGGGATAGAAGCTCAGGCTGATGAGCTAGTCATAGACAATATTCCACGTTTCAGGACTTTCTCTGCTAGTCGGGCGGTCTGAGAGGCCCCACCGATAATCGGCTGGCCACGTCAGGCCCTAGCATCTTATATGATTTTCCACCCTATTGCCTTTATGGCAAGACCCTCCCGCCCCCCTCCGCGCCCCCTTTTTTATAATAATGGGTGCTAGAAGGCGGTGACTGGCGGGTCTGCATGCTCCAGGAATGACGCGTTAAATCTACTATTCTGATGTGACATCACGGTTCCATTTTGGAAGTTTGGGAATGTGTGAGCACCCTTCATCACCATTGGCTTTGCCTGGTACCACTCTGACGCCAGAGTGGAGTAATGTACTTATGTTAGGGTGCATTTCTATAGAAAAATGTTATTTATTAGAAAAATATTGTATTATCCATTAAGAATTGATATTATTTCAAAACTTTTATCGGCATTAAAATGACCACTGAGTTGATATGCCGTAACAGAAACAAAACAATAACTAATATTATGCCGGACACCTTTTTATGTGTGTTTATGTAAAGTTGTGAAACAAATATTTTATGCTAGTATATAAATAGCCTCACCCTACTTTGATATATACCACATTGAACATGGATATAAATAAATAAAATAAAATAATTATTGTATTGTACATAACGGGTGCAAAGAAAAAATAAAACTTTGATATATAAAAACAGTCGGTACATAAAAATGGGGGTCAGTTATTTTATGGTAGGAATTTTACGAGCAATAGTCCTTTATTACCTTATTATTGGTTGAGTATGTTGCATTAGTACAAGGAGACGCGTGGTAAATGACATTAGTTATATCGTAACGGCTGAACATCTTGGGAATTTTTCTGATTTTGTTAGAACGATGATTGAAGTAATAACTTGCAGATACGATCGTTTTGAAAATCGGAATCTAATAAGGAAAGAAGTGCAAAAATATTCTATATAAAGTGAGCGAGCTGAATAAAAAGGGGATTTTTTTTAATGCGAGACAAATGTTATATAGATTATCTACTGTTACTAATTCAAATAAAGTCTGGGATGACATTTTTGTAAAGGTCCGGTCTATATGTCGTTTCTGAAGTTAGATTGAGATTAGGATGTGAATATGAAATTAAGATCCTGAGCACTGAACATTTTCTTTTAATTTTTCTAAAATATCGTATCAATTTGTCATGCTACAAATTAAAGTTAACTAAAAGCGATTAAATCCATATATTTACTCAATAACTTTACACAAAATAAATCGTAATGAAGAACGATTCTGAGTGAATTTAAAGTCACTTAATGTTCATGGAATTTTCTTGATAAAAAAGATAGTTTACCAGTGTTAGAACCTTAAAAGTCTGAGAGAAGATACACTAATATCCATTCAAAGCCAATCCCAAAGTGATTTGTCCCACCATGCTCGAAAACTCTGGGCTTGTCATATTTAAAACCATAAATTAGATAAATCGAAGTTATTTAAGTGCAAATTTTTTGTCAGAAGGTCGAAGTAGTTAATCCATAATTAGCATGCCAGTTGTAAAAAAGTCGTATGGTCAAAGCTAGTCAACCTGTTCCGGCTGGCGTTAGAATGCACGACTCCATCTCTCTACAGGGGATAAGATCCTAGGCCAATAGGGGTCCTTTGGCTGTGGGTGGCACATTCTGATGCTTAAGGATAGAGCAGCAGCCGGATAAGCAGTTCATTGACAAATGGCAATACTACCACTTTGGCCCTATTGCTAGACGGGCGGATAGCGAGTGTCCCTCCGATCAAATATCGGCTGGTCAGACAAGCCTAGAATAAATATTTTCCAACCCTATAAATTGCCCTATATGGCAAGCAGCCCCAACCTTTATTATTCTATGGGTGCTAGAAAGCGGTGACTGAGGGATGGTACTACTCATTCGCAGAGGCAAAGTAGTTAGAACTTCTCAGTTTGATGGTGAGGGTTATCCAGTTTTGGAGGATTTGGGGAATGTCGGAGCACCCTTCATCCACGTATCTGCTACCCTGGTCACTTCTCTGACCGCGGGTGGTAGACCTTTGTTAGGGTCCCATCTATTGGGTTAATAGTTAAGACCTTAGTTGAAAACAAAAATTGTATTATGTATTAAGAATGAATTTAATTTCAAACTTTATCGACATTAAATGACCCATCGACTTGATAATGTCAGTAAAAACAACCTAAACCAAACCAGAACGCAAATAGGACTACACAGATATAAACTTAAAGATTTAAGGACAAATAAGTCCGAAATAAAGAAGCCTTCCTTGTTGGTTTTGATTTTAAAACAAAAACGGATTACGATAATTATGTTTGATAATATTTACTGAATAATATATGTATGCTACAGGATTAATGAATTCAAGGTATTAAGCTACAAACTGAAGTTAGATTCATTCGGATTTGTTTGTTTTTTTTTGTTGTGTTGTTTTGTTGTTTGTTAGTTTTGTTTTTTTTGTTTCTTTTTTTGTTGTTGTTTTTTCGATTCACACACATTTTCAGTTTTATCGCGTTTGGCAGATTTTCACTACGTTTGACGGAAGTGAGTTGAAGATTTTTACTACCTTCCTCGACACTCTCGAGGAGGAGATTTTAATGCAGCAAAAATAAAAGTTAAACTTACAGAAATCTTTTCCATGAACGTTTATTTATGAAAAAATTTTCGCTCGAACGAGTAGAATAAACAAATCTCACCTTTTCGTTTTTTTTTTTCGTTTTTGGTTTTTTTTTTCAATTTTTTTCCCGTTCATCTATTTTATATCAAACGTGAAATGTTTTCAGTTTTATCTTTCGAATCTAAAATGTCCTTCAAAGATTAAAGAAATTGAATTGGTATTAATTAGTTACAATAAGTCTTCTTCTCTTCTTCTTCTTCTTCTTATTATTATATAATATTATTTATTATTATTATTATTATTGATTATTGTCCATCCTTTCTTCTTCTTCTCTTCACCATTCTTATTTTTTCTTTCTTTCTAACGTTTTTTTTCTATTAGAAATAAATACTACTCTCTTCTTCATTACTATATAACCACCTTACTTTTTCATTACTCTCTCTCTCCTCTATATTATAATGCTTCTCTCTTCTTCTTCTTCATCTTCCTTATTATTATTATTATAATTAATTATTATTATATATTAATTATATTATTATATATTTTCTCTCCTTCTTTCCATCTATCTTTTGGTCTTCTATCATGCACCTCGCTTAACTTCTTCTTCCTTATTGTTATATACGTTTATTTAATGAATTTACAATTACTTTCCATTCTTCTTCTTCTTCTTCCTTCATTCACAATATTTCATAGAAATAAATACTCAATTTTATGAGTAATTTAAAAGGCGTACACTGCACAGCCAAATGATCTACGCAAGGTTAAATTTCCGTAAAAATGTTCATAAGAAAGTGCGATTAACCATTGTAAACAATCATCGTGATACGTATACTCATCCTCTATAAATTTTAATAGGGGGATGCTAATAGTTGGAATTGTGTTGTACATTATTATTGAGTGTGAGAGGTTAATGTATTCTTCTCTTTCATTTAACGCAGGATAATAGAACCCAGTCTCATCGGCCGTTCGGCTTGGGAGCGTTTGGTAATGCATCTCAACCTTGCTACCTTCTGCAGAGGTGCGTAAAAAGACTCCCCAAAACTGGACACCTGTTGGCGCGGGCGGCGACCCGTTAGAGGAGTGATAGCAAGCACAGGTGGTATGAGCAGTTCATCGACATTCGCAGAAACTCAACTTTGGTCTAATATGGTTGTCTACGTAAGAATCGGCTCTGGTTCGGTAGAGTGGTGCACACCCCTCGGTATAATCGTCTGGTCACACTTCAAGCCCGTAGTCAACGCGATATATATGTGGCCGATCGAACCCATATTCAGTCCTGCCATGGCAAGGCCCCAAGCCTGTTTATCATATTGGTTCTAGTAGGCTGGTATGGAAGCGGGTAACCACATGTCTGGGAATGGTGTAACGTAAACTCTTATACTCTGGATGGTGAGTTGGAGGTTCTCATGTTTTGGATGCTTGGGGAATTATGAGTGCCTGCTGTCATCTCCGATTTGTCATCTCCTATGGTCCACTCTGGACCGGAGTGGTAGCTGCCTGTTAGGTACGCGATCTATGGGTTAAAGCAAACATGAGTTTCTAACAGAATTGTATTATCCATGTTAACCGCATAGATTGGGACTCTCTAAGCAGGGTATCTACACTACCGGGTTAGAGTGGACCAGGGAGCAAGGTGATGAAGGGGTACTCCATATTCCCAAGCACCAAACTGGAACATCACCATCAATAGAGTTAACGTCATTCGGAACAATGTGGACCCGCAGCTACCGCCTTCTAGAACCTATATGATAAAGTGGTTGGGGCTTGCCATGAGGACAATAGGGTTGAGGCAATCATATAGGTCTGGGCTTGAAGTGACCAGCGTTGATCGGAGGGGGCCTCTCCACCGCCCGTCTAGCTCAGATAGGACCAAAGTGGAGTTTGCATGTCATGAACTGCTCATCCACCTGGCCTCTATCTTAAGCATCACGGTCGCCACCCCCAACGGTGGCCCATTTGGGGAGTCTGACCCTCTGCAAGGTGCAGTTGGTGCATTCCAACGCCACCAGCCGACGGGCGTGGAGACTGGGTTCTTTATCCTGCGTAAATGATAGGAGAAACATACACAAACCTCTACACTTTCAATAATAATGAATTACACACATTCAACTTATTTAGCATTCCCTAAATTTTTAAGAGGAAGTGTTAAAGTATCACCTGATGATTACATTGGATCGACTTTCTTATATGAACATTTTACGGAAAATAACCTTGGAGAATATTTTCTGTCAGGTTACGCCTTTTTAAATCTACTCACAAATGGTATTTTATTTCTATGAAATTTTAATTGTGAAGAAAAGAGAAGAAGAAGAATGGAAAGTATATAATTAATAATATAATAATAACAATAAGAAGAAGAAGTAAAAAGCAGAAGGTGATGATAGAAGACAAGAGAATGGAAAAGAAGAAAGAGAAAGTAATAATAGAATAATATAATAATAATAATAATAATATAATATAATAATAAGAAGAAGAAGAAGAAAGAAGAGAAAGCAAATAATAAAGAGGAAGAAAAGACGAAAAAGAAGGGTAGATAGAAGAAGAAGAAGAAGAAGAAAGAAAAGAAAAGAGAAGAAGAGAAGAAGAAGAAGGATGGAAATATAATAATATAATAATAATAATATAATAATATAATAAGAAGAAGAAGAAGAAGAGAGAACTTTTTACTAATAATCCATTATTCTTAAATCTTTGAAGGACATTTTAGATCTCGAAAGATAAAACTGAAAAACATTCACCGTTTTATAAAAATAGATGAGAAAATTTGAAACAAACGAAACGGAAAAGTTAGATTTTTTTATCTACGTACGAAAATTTTCATAGAATAAACGTTCATTGGAAAAGATTTCTTGTAAGTTTAACTTTTATTTTGCTGCATTAAATCTCTCCTCGAATGTCGTAGGAAGGATAGTAAAAAATCTCAACTCACTTCCGTCAAACGGTGAAAAAATCTGCCAAACTCGATAAAAATGGAAAAATGGTGAATAAAAAACACACAAAAAAAAAAAAAAAACAAAACTAAAAACACAAAAACCACAACAACAAAAAAACAACAAACAGAATGAACTAAACTTCAGTTTTAGCTTAAACTGAATTTTACATACAATATTTATCAGAAATATTTTATAAACATAATTATGCGTTTATCGTTTGGTTTTAAAATCAAAACAGGAATGGGCTTTTTTTTTCGGACTATTGTCCTTAATCTTAAGTTATATCTGGTGAGCCTATTTGGTTGGTTTGGTTTGGTTTGTTTTACGGCAATATCAAGCTGCGGTGGTCATTTAATGCGATAAAGTTTTGAAATAATTCATTCTTTACATAATACAATTTTGTTTATCAACTGAAGTTTTTCTATTTAACCCATAGATGGGACCCTAACAGGTACTACCACCCCGGTCAGAGTGGACCAGGGAGCAATGGTGATGAAGGGTGCTCCACATTCCCCAAACTCTCAAAACTGGAACCTCACCATCAGATAGAGTTTAACGTCATTCAGGACATGTAGACCCCCAGTCACCGCCTTCTAGCACCCATATGATAAAAAGGGGTTGGGCTTGCCATAAGGGCAATAGGGTTGGGAAAATCATATAGGTGCTAGGGCTTGACGTGACCAGCCGATTGATCGGAGGGGACTCGCCTACCGCCCGTCTAGCCAAGATAGGGCCAAAGTGGAGTATTGCATGTCATGAACTGCTCATCCAGCTGTGCTCTATCCTTAAGCATCAACGAGTTGCCACCCACAGCCAACAGGTGACCCCATTGGGGAATCTTATCCCCCTGTAGAGGTGGAGTCGGTGCATTCTAACGCCCCAGCCGACAGGGTGGGAAAATCACTTTGGGATTGGCTTTGAATGGAATTATGTATCTTTCTCTCAAGACAGTTTTAAAGGTTCTAACACTGGTAAACTTATCTTTTTATCAGAAAATTCCATGTACATTAAGTTACTTATAAATTCACCCAAGATCGTTCTCATTACGATTTATTTTGTGTTAAAGTTATTGAGTAAAATATATTGGATTAATCGTTTAGTTAATTTAATTTAGCATGAATCATACGATATTTGAAATATTAAAAGAAAAAGTTCAGTGCTCAGATTTTAATTTCAATATTCATCCAATCTCATCTAATCAAAAGATATAGATCGGACTTTCAAAAATGTCTTCCCCAGAATTTATTTGAATTATACAGTAGAAAACTATAACATTTGTTCCATTAAAAGAAAATCCCTTTTTATTCAGTGGTATGATAATTTTGCACTTCTTTTCCTTGATTAGATTTCGATTTTCAAAAACGATCGTATGAAGTTATACTTCAATATATCGATCCTAACAAAATCAGAAAATTCAAGATGTTCAGCCGTTCGATAAGTACATGTCATTTACCCTCGCTGTATAATGCACACTCTCAACAAAATGGTAATAAAAGGACTATTTGCTCGTAAATTCCTACCATAAAATAAACTGACCCCCTTTTATGTCCGTGTTTTTATATCAAATGTTTTATTTTTCTTGCACCCGTTATGTTACAATACAAAATATATTTTATTTATTTATTTTAATATCCATTTCAATGTGTATATTCTAAAAGTAGGGGCTATTTATTACTAGCAAAATTTTGTTTCAAATTTACTAAACAAACATAAAAAGGTTTCCGCATAATATTAGTTTTGTTTTGTTTTGTTTTACGGCATATCAACCTCAGTGGGTCATTTAATGCCGATAAAGTTTTGAAATAAATCAATTCTTAATGGATAATACAATTTTTCTATAAATACATTTTTCTATAGATGCAACCCTAACAAGTACTACCACTCCGGGTCAGAGTGGACCAGGGAGCAATGGTGATGAAGGGGTGCTCCACATTCCCCAAACTTCCAAAACTGGAACCTCACCATCAGATAGAGTTTAACGTCATTCCCAGGACATGTAGACCCGCAGTCACCGCCTTCTAGCACCCATATGATAAAAAGGGGCTGGGGCTTGCCATAAAGGCAATAGGGTTGGGAAAATCATATAGATGCTAGGGCCTGACGTGGCCAGCCGATTGATCGGTGGGGGCCTCTCAGACCGCCCGACTAGCCCAAGAAAAGTCTAAAGTGGAATATTGTCATGGACTGCTCAGTCACCTGGGTTCTATCCTTAAGCATCACGGATCGCCACCCATCTTCAAATTGGTCTTAATGGCAAACCGTTTTTCATATATGTGATAGAAAGTGGTGAGCTGAAGATCAACCATCAGTATTTATAATGTACATGATGGTGTAAGATTCAAAGTGATAATACTTGCATTACAACTCCGACAAGGGTTGATAGACAAAAATTTTTATATACACAACACAAGATTAAACAGGTTACATAATACAGGTGTACATGAACATACATACATACGTAATACAAAGTTACATTAGAAATATAACATAAAAGCAACAGACATGAGACTAGGAATAGCCCATGCTGTATGAATCACTTACAGTAATGTAGGGGGGCCAAAGCCCCAACAAGAAGGGGGTAGACCAGAGTCTAACCCATAGTGTGTCTCGTGAGTAGAGCAACGGGAAAAGAGAAAGAGACGTTCAAACCAGCCGCTTAAATATAACCGGCCCTAGCGGGAACCAGCAAACAAACGGGCAGACAACTTTCCAGGTAAATAGAAAGTAAACAAAAGGTAATGAAATTATCCATTAAAAACAAACAAGATTTGACATTAAATAACCCAAGATTTGATATACCATTAAACCAAATAATGATTAGATTTTAAATGCCAATGGTTTCTTTCTTTTAATTTTTAAATTCATTTCTATTTGTAGAAAGAATAAGACAATCGGAAATCGAGGGAGAGTGAATAGACTGATTGATTGATAAAAAGGGGTTAATTGATTGACGCTAAGGAGAAACATCTTTTGCTTCGTTCACTCAAACAAACAAAACAAATGCCGGCAATATGTTAAACGATTTTATGTATCTACGTAATAAACTAATTAAATTGTCAGACAATGAACGAGAAAAGCGTGCCCCCCCTTACAACCCTACCCCCACATACACACACACTCACAGCACCCCAACCCCACCAACCGATCATAATAACAAAACTCACTTGTAACGATCGACCATCATAATTTCAATAAAATCGGCAAGGGTGAAGAAGGAAGAATTGGCTGGCGTCCCATTTGCCGATCAAGTGTCATAAACGGGCACCTGTATCGCCGCCCCCCCGCCCCCTCACACACCACCACTGACCCCCATCCCACTCATCTGAAAGCAACTTTGAAGTATTTTTTCGGGTCGAACGAAAAAACTTGGCAATGATGAAATCTCGTGTCTGCTAAGTTCTTTGCGTGAATATAACTCCCCCCGGGTTTTGGGGTTGGGGTAACCCCTAAACACAGGCGGAAAATTCCTGACACGAGTTACTTTTTTTTTTGCCTTTAACATACATAAATAATTTATTTTTTTCGCTTATTTCCTGACAGATGAGGAAGATAGATAAACTTATCGTGCAGGAATTTGGGTTCTGTGTAAATAATTAGAATTTACTTACCCCACGAGTGGAGTACGAGTTTTTTTCAGGTCACTTAATTTTGACCCCCTTTATATTGGGGGCATAAATTGTTTCGAGTTGGTCTTATATTGTACTAATTACAGTATAAATAAAGACATAAAATACCGAAGTTATGAATAGAAACCAAAAAAAAGAAATGTTTACGGTTGCTGTTCTATGAGAAAATAAGTACCGAAAATCGAAAAATAAAATGTCAAAAATAATAAATAATTAATTTTTTGGAGATTTTTGTTTTTAACTTTCGATAATTTTGGTTCTGTGTAAATAATTAGAATTTACTTACCCACGAGCATCGGGTGAGTACGATTTTTTTTCTTGTGACAAAGCCACATTTTAGTACATAGGGTCATTGATAAAAATATCTTTCCGATGTATTTTTATTGTAATATTACTGCAGTTGATTATATTAATAATAACCCGAATCGTAATTTACAATTGATATAATGAATATGTAATACTTTGGTACCCCCCTCACTATAATCTGATTGGACAGCGTCATCTATAAATAGTCGACACTGTGTAGGTCAAGTACCTTTATGCCTCACCCGCTCAGGCGGGGGTCCAGTGAGCTTCGGCCACTGACCGGTGAGATGGTAAATTAATAGCGTCGATCCAGAGGGCCATCCCTCCAGGCAATCCTACCCCCTTGACTTAAAGGGCGGGCTGGGTTTATTGCCAAGCGCCTGAGGCGCCCCCCTTGAGGGGAATGCCGACGGGATCGACGCAATTTTTCCACCTGCCACCCATGAGTCTCGGCTTGTGGGTGGTCCACATAAAATAGGGCCTTCGTGCCTGACCCGGTACGTGGGGTACTGGGAAATAAACCTTTATGCCTACAAGCTACTTTACTCGCTAGACGACACCACGACACCTCAGAGACGGATTACTAACCGATGTACCAATTACTACTGCGATAATATATTAAATACGAACTTCAGAATATATCCCTTAACTCGGATATATCAACAATAAAAAAAAGGATTATATTGATAAGATTTGGTTTTGTTTGGTTTGTTTTACGGCATATCAACCTCGGTGGGTCATTTAATGCCGAAAAAGTTATGAAATAAATTCATTTTTAATGGATAATACAATTTTGTTTATAAACTCATTTTTTTCTATTTAACCCATAGATGGGACCCTAACAGGTACTACCACTCTGGATCAGAGTGCACCAGGGAGCAATGGTGATGAAGGGGTGCTCCACATTCCCCAAACCTCCAAAACGTGAACCTCACCATCAGATAGAGTTTAACGTTATATGATATATAAGGTATAACCCATATGATAAAAAGGGTTGGGGCTTGCCATAAGGACAATAGGGTTGGGGCAATCATATAGGTGCTAGGGCTTGACGTGACCAGCCAATTGATCCGACCGCCCGTCTAGCCCAAGATAGGGCCAAAGTGGAGTATTGCAAGTCATGAACTGCTCATCCACCTGGGTTCTATCCTTAAACATCACGGGTCGCCACCCACGGCTAACAGATAGCCTTTTTGACGGAGTCTGCTGTCGGTGCATTCTAACGCCTCACCGACAGGGCGGTAGAAGAGTTGGTAGTCATTTAAATAAGGAGTAAACATATGCAGGAATCATTTGAATGGGCGGCGCGCTGAGCTACAACAGCTGACAAAAAGCCTTAATGGAATACCCTTTAGGATATGATATACTCATTTTTTAAAATATAATTTGGATTAATATTAAGAAAAGACAACACAAATAAAACAATAGACAGATAAACGAATAAAAGAAATTTATTTTGCTAATAATCGTTAGAAATGATTAATCTTATTATTTAGATTTCAATGCTATGTTAAAACTTATAAGTAAAGTAAAGTCGACGGGGCGGCCTAAAGTCGGTATCAGCCATACAGCGAGGGAGTCTATCCCCTTTTCAATAGCGCTAGACCAAGGAGATTGTTTTAGCATCTGAAGTGGAGCGCCACACCTACCATCAGCTCCTTACTTTACCGCACAGATCCCTGTGCTACTCATTCGCTGAGTTGGCGGGGACCGGAATCGAACTAGGAACCTTGTGTTTTCTAGCCGAACGCTCTACCGACTGAGCTAACCGGGGAGGTTAAAGCTTATATTAAAGGTTAAATATGATAAATTCGTACAAGAAACATTAAAAGTCCTAAATTAAAATTACTGTGAAGATTGATACAATTAATAATCTTCATACAATGACTGCTATTTACAAAGTAGCATTGCAACCAACAAAACATTCATCAGATGATGACTCTGGATTCAGGCATGGTTTCGGGGCCGAAGCATCATTACCACTAACCCAGAGCGCCCCAGTAGTATCTCACGATACCACCAGATGTCACAATATAGGACTGCCATATTCACGCTGATGCGGTTAGAGCTTTCTCCTGAATCTTTTTTAAGTATTTCCTCTTGTCTGGTGGAGAAAGTCCAAGTTTAGACAAAAATTATAACTTTATTTTTCTGAACGGATTTTATGGTAGTTATATTTCACATTTCAAATATTGTCTAGTTACGAATGATAGAATTAACAATATACATAAGCTTTATTTAATTATTTACTTAATACCACTTTTCATATTAACATAACGTAACAATTTTTTTCAAGTTATTAATCGAAAATTACATTTAGGATTTGTTTAATAAAAAGTAATCAATTAATTAATCTATGATTAAGCAAATTCTCTAAGGATTCAGCACGATTATTGATAACTTAAAACTCTGTTTGTCTGTTTTGTTTTACGGCATATCAACCTCGGTGGGTCAT
Organism: Doryteuthis pealeii; assembly: GCA_023376005.1. Taxonomy (NCBI): domain Eukaryota; kingdom Metazoa; phylum Mollusca; class Cephalopoda; order Myopsida; family Loliginidae; genus Doryteuthis; species Doryteuthis pealeii. Next base: position 57,039,354 of record CM042176.1, read on the forward strand.
TTAATGTTTTGAAATAAATCCAGAGTGGACCAGGGAGCAATGGTGATGAAGGGATGCTCCACATTCCCCAAGCCTCCAGAACTGGAACTTTACTATGATAGAGTTTAATGCAATTCCAAAGATATATAGACCCTCGGCCACAGCCTTCTAGCACCCATATGATAAATAGGGGTTGGGGCTTGACGTGACCAGGAGATTGATTGGAGTGGTCTTTTAAAACTCTGTACTTCATTTCACGTGATACTGCAGAAGAAATGTGTATCACCAAGTAATTCTACAAAATGTCTTGTCTTATCAACAAAAAGATCTTGAGAAATAGCATATAAAACCTTTATCAGCCCTGACTTACATTTAGCTCTGAAGACCCCCCCCACTCAACCGTAAGAACATCTAGATTACTCTCATATTAATGATGTTAATTCATGTTATTATCGATTACAAGCTGATCAATTGTTGTTTAATCGATCCTTCTTCATGATGACGTCTGAGAAAAAAAATCAATTTTTCTTTCAATCGTCTCAAATGGCGTTTTTAGACACCATTTAAAGTACGTATAAGTTGGCGAGGTGGCTTATTGTCGGTATCAACCTGACAGCGACTGAGTTTAGCCCATTTTCGATAGCACTAGACCAGGGAGGTGGTCTAACTAGAGTGAAGCGCCACTCATACCAGTATCTCCCCACTTTACTGCACAGATCAGATTACCCAATCTATGCTACTCATGCGCTGAATTGGCGGGGACCGACATCGAACCCCAAAATTGGCGATTCCCAAACAGGTGCTCTACGGACTGAGCTAAGCCGACCCTAGACAACATTTAAAAGTTTTTATTTCTTTCAGGCTAATACAAAATTTAGATCCCCTTTAAATTTTGGCAAAATATCTACACAATGTATCGCAATCAATTCAAAGGGCTGGTTGGTTGGATTTTAGGGCATGTCAACACTTGTTGGGTTATTTTATGCCGAAGATATTTTCTGTTTTATTCATAGTTGTTGGGTATTCCAATTTTTTCAAACTCAATTTTTTAAACACATTTTTAAAATTCATTTTGTACCTATGTAACCCTCGGATATGACACTTAGAGGTACTACAAACCCAGGCCAGAGTAATGGATTGATTGATTGGTTTAACGGCATGTCAACCCATCCAGGGTTATTTTATACCAAGCGGTAGGTTGTGAGGTCAAATTTATTGTTATGCCTTTTTTTAAGGATTTTTCTTGATTTTGACAATTTAATTTGATAGAATAAAGGTCAAGTTTGTTATAATTTTCTTAAACAATTTTCATAAACAATTTTTTACTATTTAACCCATAGATGGGACCCTAACAGGTACTACCACTCAGAGTAGACCTGGGAGCAACGGTGATGATGGGGTGCTCCAAATTCCCCACACCTCCAGAACTGGAACCTCACCATCAGATAGAGTTGGAATTTGCCATAAGGCCAATAGCATCGGAGCAATCATATAGATGCTAGGGCTTGATGTGACCAGCGGATTGATCGGGAGGGGGTCTCTCCGAACGCCAGTCTAGCCTAAGTAAGGGCCTAAGTGGAGTGCTGCCTGTCATGGACTGTTCAATCACCGATGTTCCATCCTTAAGCATCATGGGTTGCCTGCCACGGCTAACAGGTGGCTCCATTTGTGGATTGGTTTGGTTTAGTTTGTTTTACGGCATATCGACCTCAGTGGGTCATTTAATGCCGATAAAGTTTTGAAATAAACGCATTCCTTGTGGATACTCAATGTTTTATAAACACATTTTTCAATTGAACGCATAGATGGGACCCTAACAGGTACTACCACTCCGGGTCAGAGTGGACCAGGGAGCAATGGTGATGAAGGGGTGCCCCACATTCCCCAAACCTCTAAAATTGGAACCTCACCATCAGATAGTTTAACGTTATTCCCAGGACTTGTAGACCCTCAGCCACCGCCTTCTAGCACCCATATGATAAGAAGGATTGGGGTTTGCCATAAGGGCAATAGGGTTGGGGCAATCGTATAGGTACTAGGGCTTGACGTGGCCAGCCGATTGATCGGAGGGGGCCTCTCCGACCGCCCGCCTAGCCCAAGATAGGGCCAAAGTGGAGTATTGCATATCATGGACTAATTGTTACATAACTATTAGATTCCTAATATTTATGTACAGTCGTGTAGAAACCAAAATGGCTGTTATAAGTTCAGTCGATGGCCTTGAAGGATTGAATGACAAGGCTTGACCTCAGTTCTGATCCTTCCGGTGGATACCGTGAGAATCGGTGGAGAAGACCCTCTTCCGGTTTAGATTAGAAAGAGATTTTTTAGTCAGATCGGCCAAAAACCACGACGGTGGTAAGTCGTGTTATGCACGCTGCCGACTCAATCTGCGCAGGTAGTCTGGTGGGGATTTCAGAATAAAATATGATCTAAGTTAAATCGAAGTCTTGTGTTATTATCTAAAAACTACCAATGACACAGGGCTTCTGATAAAGAGAAATCCCCAATTGAAGACCAGACACGAAGTCCCCAAGACGAAGTCCAGACGCTAGAAGAGACGCTAGAAGAATAGAAGTAAGAAAGTAAGGAAATAGAGTATACAACATAATCAACCACCTGGGTTCTATCCTTAAACATCACGGGTCGCCAACCACGGCCAACAGGTGGCCCCATTGGGGGAGTCTTACCCCTCTGCAGAGGTGCAGTTGATGCATTCTAATGCCCCAGCCGACAGGGCGGCACTTCGTTCTGGGATGTCTTCCTCTTCTGCAGGGATAAAATAAGCCCTGTCGGCATTTCGGTATTTTAACTTTAATTCTTATTATACCGGACGAGTTCAATCTTATTATCGTTATAAGATGAACAGGAAGTCGATAAAGAAAATATGGAGAGTTGGCACTGACTTGTCTCGACGTCTAAACATAATCCCTTTATTATACAAGTTGCTCAGCTGTGCACACGTTTTTCATTGAAATTTTAAAAGGCGTTACTTACCATTTAATCCCTCAGAAACTAAGATACAACTCAGAAAATTGCACCGCCCTGTCGGCTGAGGCGTTAGAATGCACAGGCTGCACCTCTGCAGAGGGGTAAGACTCCCCCAATGGGGCCACCTGTTGGCCGTGGGTGGCAACCTGTGATGCTTAAGGATAGAGCCCAGGTGGGTGAGCAGTTCATGACTTGCAATACTCCACTTTGCCCCTATCTTGGGCTAGACGGAGAGGCCCCTTCAAATCAATCGGCTGGTCACGTCAAGCCCTAGCACCTATATGATTTTTCCCAACCCTATTGCCCTTATGGCAAGCCCCAATACCTTTTTATCATATGGGTGCTAGAAGGCGGTGGCTGCGGGTCTACATATCCTGGGAATGACGTTAAACTCTATCTGATGGTGAGGTTCCAGTTTTGGAGGTTTGGGGAATGTGGAGTACCTCTTCATCACCATTGTTCCCTGGTCCACTCTGAACCGGAGTGGTAGTACCTATAAGGGTCCCATCTATGGGTTAAATAGAAAAATCTATTTATAAAAGAATTGTATTATCCATTAAGAATTGATTTATTTCAAAACTTTATCGGCATTAAATGACCCACCAAGGTTGATATGCCGTAACACAAAACAAACCAAACCAATGTCCATCAGGAATTATGTATATACTTGCAAATTAGACAATAACGACAAGGTTGTGTTAGACAAATTACAATTGTCTCTTCGTTGATTCCAAGCCAAGAGTTGATGCATATGAATACACTTACTAGCAGGACGTGTAGATATACCATAGTATGATAGCAAGTGCTTGGTTTGGTTTGTTTTGTTTTACGGCATATCAACCTCGGTGGGTCATTTAATACCGACAAAGTTTTGAAATAAATTCATTCTTAATGCATAATACAATTTTGTTTATAAACTCATGTCTTTCTATTCAAACCATAGATGGGACCCTAACAGGTACTACCACTCCGGGTCAGAGTGGACCAAACTTCCAGAACTGGAACCTCACCATCAGATAGAGTCAGGGCGGTCAAGATTTGTGTATCCATGTGTATAAGTTCATTAGAGAGCGTCACCAATGAGATACTGAATATTCAGCATGTTCTGTTCGTCTTACTTGGATAGTTTGCGAGATAGGAAGAGTTAAATTTTCATCCCAGATCGTTTTCGCTGGTCAATCAAGATTTGTGTGTCCATGTGTAGAACTCCATAGGAGATCGCCGCTAATGTGTTCGTCATTACATCTCTAGCGTATTTAGTTCGTCTTACTTGAATAGTTTGCGAGAGTTAAATCTTATTGCCAGATCGTTATAAGACAAAAAGGAAGTCGATATAGAAATATTGAGAATTGTCTAGACGTCTAAACATAATCCTTTTATAATACAAGTTACTCAGCTGTGCACACGTTTTTATTTAAAATTCTAAAGGGCGTTACTTAAAAGGACGTCAGTGGCTGTATAGGTTAGTTTTGGTTTTGGTTTGTTTTACGGCATATCAACCTCGGTGGGGCATTTAATGCCGACAAAGTTGTGAAATAAATCAATTCTTAATGCATAATAAACTTTTGTTTATAAACTCATATTTTTCTATTTAACCCATAGATGAGACCCTAAAAGGTCCTACCACTCCGGGTCATAGTGAACCTGGAAGGAATGGTGATAAAGAGGTGCTCCACATTCCCCAAATCTCCAAAACTGGAACCTCACCATCAGATAGAGTTTGTCATTCCAAGGATATGTAGACCCTCAGTCACCACCTTTTAGCACCCATATGATGAGAAGAATTGGGGGTTGCCATAAGGCCAATAGGGTTGGGGCAATCATATAGGTGCTAGGGCTTGACGTGACCAGCCGATTGATCGGAGGGGGGCTCTCCGACAGCTCGTCTAGCCGAAGAAAAGCCTAAAGTGGAATATTGCAATTCATGAACTGGGTTCTATCTTTAAGCATCACGGGTCGCCACCCACGGCCAACAGGTGGCCCCATTGGTGGAGTCTTACCCCTCTGCAAAGGTGCAGTCGGTGCATTCTAACGCCCCAGCCGACAGGGCTAAAACCACAGAGAATGTGTAGTAAATTAGTAAATAATAAAGGAAATTATGAATTGAGTAGTAATATAGTTTTGGTAACAGACAAAAAAAAACACAGTATCTCCATTATAATAAGATAGCATTTCTATATGGCCATTAACCTGACAATAGCAGTCCATGCCCTACCTATGTGCAATCTAACGCCATTTACACCAGATGAGATGATTTATTGAGATTCACACTTCACTTTTTCTCCAGACTTTAATTCGGATTAATTTAATCATACCTCTCAGGACATAACAGACAGATTCAAGACCCTCAATCCGACATGAAGACGTGCCTCAAACATTTTGCGAATTATTACTGCATAATTTATCACTTGGCAATCCGAGCTGTTTATGCCACACACCAACGAAATATTGGAATGAAGAGTGCCGGTAAATTGTTCCAAAATTTGATCAATACTATCCATACTATAATGGTTGGTTGATAGATATAAAATACCGCCCTGGCGGCGTTAGAATGCACCGACTGCAGAGGGGTAAGACTCCCCCAATGGGGCCAACTGTTGGCCGTGGGTGGCGACCCGTGATGCTTAAGGATAGAGCCCAGGTGGATGAGCAGTTCATGACTTGCAATACTCCACTTTGGCCCTATCTTGGGCTAGACGGGCGGTCAGAGAGGCCCCCTCCGATCAATCGGCTGGTCACATCAAGCCCTAGCACCTATATGATTTTCCCAACCCTGTTGCTCTTATGGCAAGCCCCAACCCCTTTTTATCATATGGGTGCTAGAAGGCGGTGGCTGCGGGTCTACATGTCTTGGGAATGACGTTAAACTCTATCTGATGGTGAGGTTCCAGTTCTGGAGGTTTGGGGAATGTAGAGCACCCCATTCATCACCATTGCTCTATGGTCCACTCTGACCCGGAGTGGTAGTACATGTTAGGGTCCCATCTATGGTTAAATAGAAAAATGTATTTATAAAAAAAATTGTATTATCCATTAAGAATTGATTTATTTCAAAACTTTATCGGCATTAAATGACCCACTGAGGTTGATATGCCGTAAAACAAACCTAGACCAGGGAGCAATGGTGATGAAGGAGTGCTTCACATTCCCCAAACCTCAAGAAATGGAACCTCACCATCAGATAGAGTTTAACGTCATTCTCAGGACATGTAGACCCTTAGCCACCACCTTCTAGCACCCATATGATAAAAAGGGGTTGGGACTTGCCATAAGGGCAATAGAGTTGAGAAAATCATGTAGGTGCTAGGGCTTGACGTGACCAGCCGATTGATCGGAGGGGGCCTCTCCGACCGCCCGTCTAGCCCAAGAAAAGCCTAAAGTGGAATATTGCAAGTCTTGGACTGCTCATCCCCCTGGTTTCTATCCTTAATCATCACCGGTCGCCACCCATTAGGGGAGTCTTATCCCTCTGCAGAGGTGCAGCAGTGTATTCTAACGCATCAGCCGACAGGGCGGGCCAAAGTACGGACCAAAGTAGAAAGTTGCATGTGAAAAAACTGCTCAACCAACGGGGTTCCGTGATTGAGCATTACGGCATGCTACTTGCGGCCAACAGGTGGTCTCACGGAGAGGGTTTTTACCTCTTTGCAGAGGTGCAGTCGGTGTATTTCTAAAGCCCCAGCCGACCGGGCGGGATCCACAGGAACATATAGGTAGAGGACCTTTTAGAATGAAAGAGGGTTTGGTTTGGTTTGGTTTGTTTTACGGAATATCAACCTCGGTGGGTTATTTAATGTCGACAAAGTAGTGAAATAAATTCATTCTTAATGCATAATACAATTTTTTTTATAAACTCATGTTTTTCTATTTAACCCATAGATGGGACCCTAACAGGTACTACCACTCCAATCAAAGAGAGAGTTACTTTAGTGTGGCCAATACAGAGCCGGGAAAGGGTGGTTTCTTCTCTTCTGGTGATTCAATTATCAGGCTTCCTGTATTTGGTGAAACACTTACTAAGTGCATTGTTAAAGAAGGAAACTTTTAAAAATATGATCGATATGGAGGCAAATAAATACATTCGTAGTCTAATAATGATTTTAAAAAAATAATTTATTTCGGTCATTGTTGCATACTTTTAAAATGGCACAAACACGACAAAAATATATCGATTTTTGAAGATCTGAATAATTCGACAATATTGTGCAAATATGTTTTTTAATGCTTAAAAGAATCTTTGAAATCTTCTATCTTCTATCTTTTCCTGTGGAAGATCCGACCAGACCGAATTGAAAACACTAAGAAAGTCTTTTATATAAGACTTCTGGTGATTTCTAATTCACACGATACGGAAATATGATACAGATATGTTCAATAGAATTCGTGTGTCGAGATTGACTGTGAAGAGAGGATTTTTGTTAAAATAGCCGTCAACACAAAATGGATGACTTCTTTCTCTCTTGATTTTTTTTCTGTGGATTTGAACAGCCAATTATCCAAACTGTACTTTAAATCACAAATAACGGCGCATTCCATTAGTCTATAAGGTATATCACCTATAACAATTAGCATTAGTATATCTGTGACATACTAATACAGAATACAATGGAAGGAAAGACAGGATAAACTCATTTATATATAAGAATATTTAACATTTAATATATACAATATACATACCAGTGGTATTAAAAGAAAGCTTTTTTAGTTTAATGGCATATTAAACTTTGTGGGTTATTTAATGCGAAAGCTATCCTTGCAAAACAACATTAGTTAACCAATAGTTGGGGATGAAGAGTATTTATACCTTTCCCAAGGGTATTAGTCTGAAAGTGAATGTAATAACACAACTGGAGTTCAAACTTGCTTATTATGATGTCGCAGTCCAGCATATTAGCCACTACACTACGAGGACCCTTCTCCCATTAAAAAAAAAATACATGAATGTGTCCCAATAGATAAAACTATACACATATTTTTCCATGAACTAACAGTATGAGGCAGGGGTACAAAAATGGAAAAAAGGCTTACTTGATGAGTGTAGATATTATAGCTAGGTGGTGGGGTCAGAGACAACATCTTTACTGTTCAAAGAACAGAGGCAAATAGAGGTTGAGAAGGGGGTTCAGAGACTCAACCCTAACCCTGCCATTTTAATGTTGTGTTATACTGGACCTGACATGAAACACGGAACATTTATATAAAAATATAAAATTATTTCTTTATTCCTCGGTTGTGTGTACACAGAGAGTCGTCAGCAGGGGTTGCACATACAACGGGGCCTTCGGGAGTTCTCTGCGAGCGATCTCGAACCTGATCCCGGTCTGTCCAACCCAGATTTCCACGGGCTTTTTATTATTATTAAACTCACAGGGTCACGCCTCTTTGATCGTGACACCTACGCAGTTTTTCTGTAGACACACCTCTTCGCCCACGCAGCCTGTTTTCATTGGTTATGAGCTACGCCTACAGATTTTCTGTGCCTACACATTGTCAAATGTACACCTGCAATTTTAGGTGTCAAAGATCAGTTAAGTGCCATGTCCTTTTTTTTCTTTGCAGGCCCATACTTGGCACCCACGCATTTCCTGTGTGCAGCCCGGGCTCCAGGTGCAAACCGATTGACCAGGCAATATATTACAGATGGTCTATTCAAGCAGCAGCGTCTCATTTGCTTAATTTTCCTGTCAGATTTTTAAAAAGCAGTAAGCTGGTTGGTTGGATTTTACGGCATGTCAACCCATTGGGTCATTTTATTCCGAAAATATTTTGTTGTATTCATTATTGATAGGTACTCATTAGTTTGTTACTGAAATAGATCACTAATTAGGACCGAGCCTCTTCTAGTAGTGACCACCCCAGGCGTAGTTTAACAGGTTTTAATTCAGAGTTTTCCTTCTCCTAAACTGGTTGCCTAACCAAGGTTAAAGAACCCAGTCTGCCCTACTATTTACCCATAGCTAGAGGGAGAGCAGTTGGGTTTATAACTTTTTCTAAGGGTAGAAATACTGTGTGAACTTTAGTATCGTCCAGGATTTGAACTCGGACGACGAGTCCATTTCCTACGACTTTAACCATTACACCCCGCGCCTCCAATTTACACAATTTTTTTTCAAAACTCAATTCTTTGAAACATTTTATTAGAACTCATTCTGTTATAATTAACCCATATAAGGGACACTAACATGAAAAAAACTAAGCCTAAAGAAAAGCCGAAAGTGGAATATTGCAAGTCATGGACGGCTCAACAACCCGGGTTCTATCCTTAAGCATCACGGGTCGCCACCTACAGCCAACAGGTGGCCCTATTGGGGGAGTTTTATCCCTCTGCAGAGGTGCAGTCAGTGCATTCTAATGCCCCAGCCGACGGGACGCCATTTTATTAGAACTCATTATGTTATATTTAACCCATATATGAGACCCTAACATGTACTACCACCCCGCGTCAGAGTAAACCCTTGGGTATTCTATGCCGAAGCCGTTTTGTTTTATTCATTCTTTTTGGATATTACATTTTTTTAACTCAGTTTTTTTAATCTATTTTTTAATCTATGTAAGGATCCTAACAGGTACTCCCAATGCGAGACAGAGGGGCTCTGAGAGTAATGGCAATGACGGGATACTCTACACTCCCCCAAAGCTCCAGAATTGGAACCTCACCACTAGATGCTGTTTGAAATTTATACCCAGGACCCTAAGACCCTCAGTCGCCGCCTACTAGCACAAAAGTGGCAAGGACGTTTAAAAATGTTTGTCATTTGCACTGGGAAGGTTGATTGATTAATTTTAACGGCGTTTCAACTCATCGGGGATTATTTTATGCTTAGATATCAGGGAATCACATTTAATTTGTTTGGCTTTTGCGGCATATCAATCAATGGGTTATTTTATGCCGAAGACGTTTTTGTGTAGTTCCTTTCTGATGCATTTTTGTTGCTTCTGCAGTTATTTCTATATTAATTCAGGTTTGTAATTCTCTTTGTAATTGGATATATTTGTAAGGGTTCAGTAGTTATCTTGTGAGGAATTACGTACAGTCTATTTTCATATTTTGTGTATTTGTTTCTTAGGAATTCTTGATAATATATAACTGTGGAAAAAAAAAAAAAAAAAAGAACCCCCCCAAAAAAAAAACTATTTCATACAAACAATTTGCACACAGATGTATGATTTCAAATATTTCTATCCAATACTTACAAGTATATCATCATCATCATCATCATGTCGCGTTTTCAGCGCGGATATCCATGACAATCTCTCTCCATCCGTTCCTATCGCTCTATTTCCATTTGATAATAGCCATTTTTTGCAGACAATTATATGGTCTTAAGTTATATATATTTTTTTATATTTTTTTTTACGGCATATAAACCTCAGTGCTGCATTTAATGCCGATACAGTTTTGAAATAAATATATTCTTAATGGATAATACATTTTTTTTTTAGAAATACATTTTTCTATTTAACCCATAGATGGGACCCTAACAGGTACTACCACCCCGGGTCAGAGTGGACCAGGGAGCAATGGTGATGAATGGGGTGCTCCACATTCCCCAAACCTCCAAAACTGGAACCTCACCATCAGATAGAGTTTAACGTCATTCCCAGGACATGTAGACCCTCAGCCACCGCCTTCTAGCACCCATATGATAAAAAGGGTTGGGGGTTTCCATAAGAGCAATAGGGTTGGGAAAATCATATAGGTGCTAGGGCTTGACGTGACCAGCCGATTGATTGGAGGGGGCCTCTCCGACCGCCCGTCTAGCCCAAGATAGGGCCAAAGTGGAGTATTGCATGTCATGAACTGCTCATCCACCTGGGCTCTATCCTTAAGCATCACGGGTCGCCACTTCTGTATTTGTTTCTTAGGAATTCTTGGTAATATATAACTGTGGGAAAAAAAACCAAAAAACAAACTATTTGATACAAACAATTTGCACACAGATATATGATTTCAAATATTCCTATCTAATACTCATAATTATATGTTTGCATGTAATCATTTCCATTTAATAATAGCCATTTTTTGCAGACAATTATATGGTTTTAAGTTATGGAGGCGTATCGTGTAATGGTTATCTACGTAGGAAACAGACTCGTCGACGCGAGTTTAATTCATGGAAGCAGCTACTTAGTTTTAATCCTCTGTGGGGAATAAAGAATGTGGATTCTAACTCATTTAATAGATTGTCTCCTTTGAGAATAAGTTGTCGATGTACACGGTACCCAATTAATTTCTGTCCTAGGATGTCGCGTATTTGTGTCATTATGTGTTACTCCTCAACATATTTCATTATATCCTATCAATACACCGCCCTGTCGTCTGAGGCGTTAGAATGCACCGACTGCACCTCTGCAGAGGGGTAAGACTCCCTCAATGGGGCCACTTGTTAGACGTGGGAGGCGACACGTGATGCTTAAGGATAGAACCCAGCTGAATGAGCAGTTCATGAGCAATACTCCACTTTGGACCTTTCTTGGGCTAGACGGGCGGTCGGAGAGGACCCATCCTATCAATCGGCTGGCCATGTCAAGCCCTAGCACTTATATGATTTTCCCAACCCTATTGCCATTATGGCAAGCCCCAACGACTTTTTTATCATATGAGTGCTAGAAGGAGGTGACTGAGGGCCTACATGTCCTGGGAATGATGTTAAACTATCTGATTGGTTTGGTTTGGTTTGTTTTGTTTTACGGCATATCAACCTCAGTGGGTCATTTAATGCCAACAATGTTGTGAAATACATCAATTCTCAATGGATAATACAATTTTTTTTATAAATACATTTTTCTATTTAACCCATAGATGGGACCCTAACAGGTACTACCACTCCGGGTCAGAGTGGACCAGGGAGCAATGGTGATGAAGGGGTAAACTCTATCTGATGATGAGGTTCCAGTTTTAGAGGTTTGGGGAATGTGGAGCATCCCTTCATCACCATTGCTCCCTTGTCCACTCAGACCTGGAGTGGTAGTACCTGTTAGGGTTCTATCTATGGGTTAAATAGAAAAATTTATTTATAAAAAAAATTGTATTATCCATTAAGAATTGATATATTTCACAACATTGTTGGCATTAAATGACCCACTGAAGTTGATATGCCGTAAAACAAACCAAACCAATCAGATAGAGTTTAACGTCATTCCCAGGACATGTAGGCCCTCAGATGATAAAAATGGGTTCGGGCTTGCCATAATGGCAATAGGGTTGGGAAAATCATATAAGTGCTAGGGCTTGACATGGCCAGCCGATTGATCGGAGGGGGCCTCTCCGACTGCCCGTCTAGCCCATGATAAATAGAAAAAAGTATTTATAAAAAAATTGTATTATCCATTAAGAATTTATTTATTTCAAAATTTATCGGCATTAAATGACCCACTGAGGTTGATATGCCATAAAAGAAAACCAACCAAAACCAAACCATTCATATCAATACATGATTAATGTTAACTGGTCTCACAATTATCGAATGTGTTTGCTTACTGATTCTCTAACTAGAGATCAGATAACATGAAGAGAATAATATTGCCTATCTTGCTAGGACAGAGTGAAATGTTGTGCGACGAATAACCGTTATCAATTTTGTTTAAATAATCCTACAATATGGTAATCAATGCGGACAAGGTGATTTAATTGGAGTCAGTTTACTTGAATTAGCGGCCATGTTGAACTTTTTTATTCTTTTTCTGTCCAGATGTTATAATCAATTAGTATCAAAAGGAAAATTTGCCAACAGAAATGATAGTATCGTCGCTTGAATTATGACAAATAGACATTGAATAAGACGACAAAAAAAGATCCATCCTTCCCAACAAAATATGAGTGGGTAAGGAAATACAGTTATATTATATATACTAGCATATATATGCACCCTCCGGGTGCAAGTATTTAAGTTTTAATGTAATTAAATATCGTATTAAATTAGAAAGTCTAATAAGAATGCAGATAAAAAGATTTGAAACAGAGTGGGGTTATAATAGAAAAATAGAAATGAAACCTACTCTTCCATCGTCTTTCATTGCTGAATTTTACTTAACTATTTAGTTAAATCAGGAAATAAAGAATAAAATTACACTTATTTTTTCTTGTTAATGGATTTCATTTAAGATTAATTGGAGAGATTTTTGCTTATATTCATTAAGATAAAACCAAACAGTTAGAAATCAATAATACTAAGCACATATTTAATAAAATCACATTTTTAATATCAATATGCAAATTAGCCTTCCCGTTCACACTGCAAACCACTATTTTTTGTATATATAAATACAATTGCATGTTATTTGCATGTAGATATGGACAACACTAATAAAAAGGTGAAGCAATTTTATTAATTTGAGGTTTAAATATAAATAAAATCATGAAGAATGTGATGTAAATAACTATGTTAATTGTGACTCGATTAGTAATATAGTTTCGGTTACAGACAGAAAAACACACACTCTCCATTATAATAAGAAGATTAATATTACTGGTCGTCTCCGCTGGTGCAGATTTGATGAGCACAGTTTCGAGGCGTAAATGCATAGGATTATATATGTATGTATGTTGATTTGGTTTGGTTTGGTTTGTTTTACGGCATATCAACCTCAGTGGGTTATTTAATGCCGATAAAGTTTTGAAATAAATCAATTGTTAATGGATAATATATTATTTTATAAGTACATTTTTCTATTTAATCCATAGATGGGTCTCTAACAGGTACTACCACTCCGATCAATCGGCTGGTCACGTCAAGCCCTAGCATCTACATGATTTTCCCAATCCTATTGCCCTTATGGCAAGCCCCAACCCCTTTTATCATATGGGTGCTAGAAGGTGGTGATTGAGGGTCTACATGTCCTGGGGATGACGTTAAACTATCTGATGGTGAGGTTCCAGTTTTGGAGGTTTGGGGAATGTGGAGTACCCCTTCATCACCATTGCTCCCTGGCCCACTCTGACCCGGAGTGGTAGTACCTGTTAGGGTCCGATCTATCGGTTAATTAGAAAAACATGAGTTCATAAACAAAATTGTATTATGCATTAAGAATTGAATTTATTTCACAACTTTGTCGGCATTAAATGACCCACTGAGGTTCATATTCCGTAAAACAAAACAAAAAAACACACTATTTGACCTATATATTGGACCCTATCAGGTACTACCACTCCAGCAGCCACCAGGATTCCGTCCTTAATCATCTGGTGGCCCCTTAGGGGTGAAGGTTTTACCCCTTTGTATGGGTGCAGTCAGCGTATTCTACAGTCCTAGCAGACAGGGCGGGGTTTTAAATGAGTTTTAAACAGAATGACCTTTGTCATTTGGTTTAACGTTACCAATGAATGATCCGAACGGATTAGCCAGTAGCGATGATAGAGACGTTATGTTAACCTTTGACCCTTGCAACAAAGGGAAGATAACTAAGACAACAGAGAAAAGTGCAGTGATATCAAGTAAACAATACTGGAAAGGTACATAACCCGACAATAAATGATATCTAGCCACTCTCACAAAAATGTCTACATTAAAATGTTGTTTATGATTTAAATAGTGTGTTTATAAAAGTACTCTTGATTATCTATTGGACAGATTTCACTTATAATTACGGTAATTATGAACTTTTGTTTAGTAAATTATAGTGTCCCAGAAAAACAGAACACCCAAATTTTGTAAAAAAACTGTTTATTTTCACATTAAACTAACCATAAACCCCAACCCTAACCCTAATTTATTTGTTTAATGGGAAAATTAATAAATAATTTGATTTGGTTTGGTTTGTTTGAAGGCATATCAATCTCGGTGGGTCATTTAATGCCGATAAAGTTTTGAAATAAATCAATTCTTAAATGGATAATACAATTTTTTTTATAAATAAATTTTTCTATTTAACCCATAGATGGGACCCTAACGGGTACTACCTCTCTGGGTCAGAGTGGACAACTTTGTTATGAAGGGGTGCTCCACATTACCCAAACCTCAAGAACTGGAACCCCACCATCAGATAGAGTTTAACGTCATTCCCAGGACATGTAGACCCGCAGCCACCGCCTTCTAGCACCCATATGATAAAAAGGAGTTAGGGCAATAGGGTTGGAAAAATCATATAGGTGCTAGGGCTTGACGTGACCAGCCGATTGATCGGAGGGGGCCTCTCCGACCGCCCGTCTAGCCCAAGATAGGGCCAAAGTGGAGTATTGCAAGTTATGGACTGCTCATCCACCTGGGCTCTATCCTTAAGCATCATGGGTCGCCACCCACAGCAAACAGGTGGTCCAATTGCAGGAGTCTTACTCCTCAGTAGAGGTGCATTCTAACGCTCCAGCCCACAGGGCGGCTTGACCTGAAAATGACCGGTTGTTCTTGTTCAAGTAAAAAACGAATATTTGCTTTTCATGGGACCAGTACGCAATTGCGTTTGATTTGTTCGATCTTACGACATATCAACCCTTGCTGGGTTATATAACGCCAAAGACGTATTGTTCTATTTATGCTTGATGGGTTTTCGTTTTTTTTTTAAACTCAATTTTTTTAAATTCAAGTTTTTCTTCTATTTAACCTTTAGAGGACATCCTTGCAGGGACTACCAATCCGGGTCTAAGCGAACTTAGGACTATTGATGATGAAGTGCTACTATCCCCAGAGATTCAGACCAGGAACTTCACCATCAGAGTCAAACGTCATACCCAGGACACTAACACACTCGGTCACCGCCTACTAGCATATATGATAAAATGGGTTGGGGGTTGCCATCAGGGAAATAGGGTTGGGACAATCATATAGGTGCTAGGGCTTGACGTGATCAGCCGATTGATCAAAGGGAGCCTCTTTGACTGAACGTCTAGCTTAAGAGCCAAAGTGGAGTGTTTCATGTCATGGTCTGCTCACATTCTTAGTTTGGTTTGGTTTTACGGCCCCTTGGAGGAGTCTTACCCCATGAAGTTCCTGGTTCGATACCGGCCCTCGCTAACTCAGCGTATGAGTAGCACAGGGATATGTGCGGTAAAGTGAGGAGGAGCTGATGGTAGTGTGGCGCTCCACCTCAGACGCCAAAACAATCTCCTTGATCTAGCGCTAGTGAAAAGGGAATATACTCCCTCGCTGTCTGGCTGATACCGACTTTAGGTCACCCGGCGACTTTACTTTACTTACTTACCCCGCTGCAGAGGTGCAGTCGATGCATTCTAACGCCCCAGTCGACAGGGCGGCTCAAATTCTTTAGAATCACGGTTCGCCACCCATAGCCAACAGGTGGCCCCATTAGAGTTTTTAAGGCCGGTTTAGCTTAGTCTGTAGAGATACCAGCCCTCGCCAAATAGGGTATGAGTAGCACAGGAATCTGTTCGATAAAGTAAGGCGCTGATAATAGTGTGGGGCTCAGCCTCAGACGCTAAAATAATCTCTTTGGTCTGGCGCTAAAGAAAAGGGATACCGACTTTCGGCCATCCGACGACTTTTAATCCTCTGCAGAAGTGCAGTATGGTGTATTCTAAAGACCGCAGCCACAGGTCTGATTTGGGGGGACAGGGTAACCTTCTCCGCCTTTTCGAAACTTTCGATAAACCTGATTCAACTCTGTTAAAGTGGGTTTTATCGAGAGAGATTATTGTGGTCGTCGATGTTCAAGCGCAGCTGCCATTTGTTTGGGATAAAGTTGTTTATTTTTATAACAGTATAAGGAAATATTTGAATGTGTTGTCAATTGGAATTTGTTTGGGTTGGCAGTTGAATTGGCTTTGTCGTTTCTTTTGATTCCAATTTGACTTGCAATGCTGTTAAGGAATTGGGAGTCGGAAAGGATTAGGGATTTTAGGATTTTGTCTTGCATGATGTGTGCAGAGTCTATGAAAGAGCTTTCAGCAATAGAAATAGAGGCGACAAGAAATATGATAACTAGCAAATATATGCACACTCCTGTTGCAAGTATTTAAGTTTTAATGTAATAAAATATTATACTAAATTAGAAAGGTTAATGAAATTAAATAAGAATGCAGATAAAAAGATTCGAAACAGAGGAGCGGAGGGGCATTTGCCTCTCCTCCCACTTATGAGGTCGTGACACGAGGACATTTTTATGTGGGCCCACCCAAAAGCCGAAGCTCATGGGAGGTAGATAGAAAAAAAGCGTCGATTCCGTCGGCATTCCCCCTCGAGGGGGCGCCTCAGGCGCTGGACAATAAACCCAGCCCTGCCCCTTTAAATCATGGGGGCAGGTGTTGCCTGGGGGGATAGACCTCTGAGATCGACGCTTAACAGACGAGGGAGTATAATAAAAAAATAGAACAACAGAAACTTTCTCTCCCGTCACTCTAGCTCATTTGCTAGTTTTTTTATTAGCATCCACTCTCTGTTAAGCGTCGATCTCAGAGGTCCTATCCCCCAGACAACACCTGCCCCATGATTGTAAAGGCAGCAGAGGCTGGTTATTGCGTCCAGCGCCTGAGGCCGCACCCCTCAGAAGGGGGAATGCCGACGAATCGACGCTTTTTTTCTATCTCTCCCATGAGCTTCGGCTTTTGGGTGGGACCACAATAAAAATGTCTCGCCTGTCCACGAACTCACTAAGTGCGGAGGAGAGGCAGTGCCCCTCCGCTGTCTGCTGTTCGAATTCTTTTTATCATGCATCTCTCTTTAAATTTCCATTAACCTTCTCTAATTTAGTAGTAATATGTTTATTAACATTAAACCTTAATACTTGCAACAGGGAGTGTGCTATATATTGCTACAGGATTATCATAATTTCTTGTCGCCTCTATTTCTATTGACTGAAAGCTCTTTCATAGACTCTGCACACATCATGCAAGACAAATCTACAAATCCTAAATCCTTTCGAGACTCCCAATTTCCCTTAAACGGAATTGCAATTCAAATTGAATCAAAGAAACGACAAAGCCAATTCAACTGCCAACCCAAACAATTCACAATTGACAACACATTCAAATATTTCCTTTGACTGTTATAAAATAAACAACTTAATCCCCAAACAAAATGGCAGCTGCGCTTCCGGAACATCGCACGACCACAAATAAATCTCCCTCTCGATACAACCGCATTTACAGAGTTAATCAGGTTTATCGAAAGTTTCGAAACGGCGAGAAGGTTACCCTGTCCCCCCAATCAGACCTGTTGGCTGCGGTCTTTAGCATACACCATACTGCTTTGCAGAGGATTAAAGTCGTCGGGATGGCCGAAGTCGGTATCCCCTTTCTTAGCGCCAGACCAAAGAGATTATTTTAGCGTCTGAGGCTGAGCCCCACACCTATTTCAGCGCTCTACTCTTATCGAACACGATTCCTGCTGCTACTGCAAACCCTATTTGCGAGAGGCTGGGTAATCTTCTACAGAACTAAGCTAAACCGGCCTTAAAAAACTTAATGGGGCCACCTGTTGCATGGGTGGCGAACCGTGATTCTAAAGAATTTGGACCGCCCGTCGACTGGGCGTTAGAATGCATCGACTGCACCTCTGCAGCGGGGTAAGTAAGTAAAGTAAAGTCCCGGCGTGCCTAAAATCGGTATCCACCCAGACACAGCGAAGGGAAGTATATCCCTTTCACTAGCCGCTAGATCAAGGAGATTGTTTTGGCGTTTGAGGTTGGAGCGCCACACTACCATCAGCTCCTCCTCAACTTTACCGCCATATCCTGTGCTACTCATACGCTGAGTTAGCGAGGGCCGTATCGAACCAGGAACTCATGGCGTAAGACTCTCCAAGCCGCGGGGCCCCGTCAAACCAAAACCAAACTAAGAATGTGATGACAGACATGACATGAAAACACTCCACTTTGGCTCTTAAGCTAACGTTCAGCAAAGAGGCTCCCTTGATAATCGGCTGATCACGTCAATCCTAAGCACTATATATTGTCCCAACCTATTTCCTGATGGCACCCCCAACCCTTTTATTCATAATATGCTAGTAGGCGTGACCGAGTGTGTTAGTGTCCTGGGTTATGACGTTGACTCTGATGTGAAGTTCCTGGTCCTGAATCTCTAGGGGATAGTAAGCACTTCATCATCAATAGTCCAGTTCGCTAGACCCGGATTGGTAGTCCCTGCAAGAATGTCTCTAAAGTTAAGGATAGAAGAAAAACTTGAATTTAAAAAAATTGAGTTTAAAAAAAAACGAAAAACCCATCAAGCATAAATAGAACAATACGTCTTTAGGCGTTATATAACCAAGGCAAGGTTGTTGTCGTAAGATCGACAATCAATACGCAATTGCGTAACTGGTCCCCATGAAAAGCAAATATTCGTTTTTTACTTGAACAAGAACAACCGGTCATTTTCCAGGTCAAGCCGCCCTGTGGGTGGAACGCGTTGAATGCAACTTACTGAGGAGTAAGACTCCTGCAAATTGCACCTACTGTTTGCTGTGGGTGCGACCCATGACTGGCTTAAGGACTAGAGGCCAGGTAGGATGAGCAGTCCATACTTGCAATACTCCACTTTGGCCCTATCTGGGCTAGACGTGCGGTCGAGAGGCCCCCTCCGATCAATAACGCTGGTCACGTCAAGCCCTAGCAACTATATGGATTTTTCCAACCCTATGCCTAACCCTTTTTATCAAATATGGGTGCTAGAAGGCGGTGGCTGCGGGTCTACCATGTCCTGGGAAATGACGTTAAACTCTATCTCGATGGTGGGGTTCCAGTTCTTGAGGTTTGGGTAATAGTGGAGCCCCCTTCATAACAAGTTGTCCACTCTGACCAGACGAGGTTATACCCGTTAGCGCGTCCATCCTATGGGTTAAATTTAGAAAAATTTATTTAATAAAAAAAATTGTATTATCCAATTTAAGAAAAGATTGAATTTATTTCAAAACTTTATCGCATAAATGACCACCGAGATTGATATGCCTTCAACAAAACAAAACAATCAAATTATTTATTAATTTTACCCATTAAAACAAATAATTAGGGTATAGGGTATGGGGTTTCAATGGTTAGTTTAAGTGAAAAAACAGTTTTTTTACAAAATTTGGTGTTCTGTTTTCTGGGACACTATTTTACTAAACAAATAGTCATATTTACGTAATATAAGTGAAATCTGTCCAATAGATAATCAAGAGTACTTTTATAAAACACACTATTTAAATCATACACAACATTTTAATGTAGACATTTTGTGCCGCAGTGGCTAGATATCATTTATTGTCGGGGTTTGTACTTATCCAAAGTATTGTTTACTTGATATCATTTCTGCACTTTTTCTCTGATTGTCTTAGTTCATTCCCTTTGTTGCAAGGGTCAAAGGTTACCATAACGTCTCTATCATCGCTACTTGGCTATCGTCGGATCATTCATTGGGACGTTAAACCAACATGACAAAGGTCATTCTGTTTAAAATCTTTAAAACCCGCCCTGTCTGCAGGACTGTAGAATACGCTGATGCACACATACAAAGGGGTAAAACTTCCACCCCTAAGGGCCACCAAGATGATTAAGGACGGAATCCTGTGGCTGCTGGAGTGGTGTACCTGATAGGGTCCAATATAATAGGTCAAATAGTGTGTTTTTTTGTTTTGTTTTACGAATATGAACTCAGTGGGTCATTTAGCCGACAAAGTTGTGAAATAAATTAATTTCTTAATGCATACTACAATTTTGTTTATGAACCATGTTCTCATTAACCGATAGATCGGAACCCTAACAGGTACTACCACCGGGGTCAGAGTGGGCTCAGGGAGCAATGGTGATGAAGGGTAAACAAAATAATACACTCCACATTCCCCAACCTCAACTGGAACCTCCCACATGATTATTAACGCTCATCCCCAGGACATGTAGACCCTCAATCACCACCTCTAGCACCCATATGATAAAGGGGTTGCGGGCTTAGCCAATACACGACAGGATAGAGATTGGGGAAATGCATTGTAGATGCTAGGGGCTTGACGTGCACCAGCCAAGATTGATACGAGTGGTAGTACCTGTACGACCATCTATGGATAAATAGAAAAATGTTACTTCCTAAAATAATATATTTCCATTAACAATTGGATTATTTAAAACTTTAATCGCATTAATCACCCACTGAGGTTGATGAATGCCGTAAAAACAAACCAAACCAAACAAAGTCACATACATTCACATAATACCTATGCATTTAACGCCTCGGAACTGTGCTCATCAAATCTGCACCAGCGTGGAGACGACAGTAAATGATTAATCTTCTTAATTAATAGGAGAGTGTGTGTTTTCTGTCTGTAACCATAACTATATTACAACCGAGTACACATTAACCATGTTATTTAACATCACATTCCTTCATGATTTTATTTATATTGTAAACCTCAAATTAATAAAATGCTTCACCTTTTTATTAGTGTTGTCCATATTCTACATGCAAATAACATGCAATTGTTTATATATACAAAAAAGATAGTGTTTGCCAGAGTGAACGGGAAGCTAACTTTGCAGCTATTGGATAGCTTAAATGTCGATTTTATCTAAAGTACTGTCTTAGTATTATTTAGAAATTTCTAACTGTTTGGTTTATCTAATGAATCTAAGCAAAAATCTCTCCAATTAATCTTAAATGCAATCCCATTAACCAAGAAAAAATGAAGTGATATTTTATTCTTTATTCCTGATTTAAACTAAATAGTTAGTAAAATTCGCAAATGAAAGACGACTGGAAGAGTAGGTTTTCATTTCTATTTTTCTATTATAACACTCTGTTTCAATCTTTTTATCTTGCATTCTTATTAGACTTCTAATTTAATACGATACTGTTATTACATTAAACTTAAATATACTTGCACCCGGAGGGTGATATATATGCTAGTATATATAATATAACTGTATTTCTCCTTACCACTCATGATTTGTTGGAAGGATGGAATCTTTTGTCGTCTTATTCAATGTCTATTTGTCATAATTCAGCGGACGATACTATATTTTCTAGTTGGCAATTTTCCATTTTGATACATAATTGATTACATAACATCTGGACAGAAAAAGGAATAAAAAAGTTCAACATGCGCTACTTCAAGTAACTGACTTCCCCATTAGAATCACCTTCGTCCGCATTGATAGCCAAATATTGTCGGATTATTTAAACAACTTGATAACGGTTATTCGTCGCACAACGATTTCACTCTGTCTCTAAGCAAGAGTAGGCAATAGATTATTCTCTTCATGTTAATTGATTCTAGTTAGAGAATCAGTAAAAGCGCAAACACCATTCGATAATGTGAGACCAGTTAACATACTAATCATGTATTGATATGAATGGTTTGGTTTTGTTGGGTTTTCCTTTATGGCATAATCAACTCAGTGCGTCCATTTAATGCACGGATAAATTTTGAAATAAATAAATTCTGTAGATGGATATACAATGTTTATTATAAATACTTTTTTCTATTTATCATGGGCTAACGGGCAGTCGGAGAGGCCCTCCGATCAAATCGGGCTGGCCATCGTCAATGCCCCTGCACTATGATGAATTTTACCCAACCCTATGATGCCATCTATGGCAAGCCGAACCCATTATCATCTGAGGGCCTTACATGTCCTGGGCAATGACTAACCTATCTGATTGGTTTGGTTTGTTTTAGGCATATCAACTCAGTGGGTCACTTTTTATGCCAACAATGTTGTGAAATATATCAATTCTTCAATGGGATTAATACGAATTTTTTTATATAAATAAATTATTTCTATTTAAACCCATAGATAGCACCCTAACAGGTACTCCACTCAGGTCTGAGTGGTACAAGGGAGCAATGGTGATGAAGGCGAGCTCCCCATTCCCCAAACACTCCTAAAACTGGAAACCCATCATTCAGATAGAGTATTACCCTTCATCCCATTGCTCCCGGTCCCACTCTGACACCGGAGTGTATACCTGTTGGGTCCGATCTATGGTTAAATAGAAAAATGTATTTATAAAAAAATTGTTACTTATCCATCTGAGAAATGATGTTTCACAACATTGTGGCATTAAATGCGACCGATGAGGATTGTATGCCCGTAAAACAAAACAAGACCCAAACCAAAAATCAGATAGTACTTAACCATCATTCGCCAGGACATGTAGGCCCTCAGGTCACCTCCTTCTAGCACTCATGATGATAAAAAGTTCGTTGGGCCTTGCCCTAATGGCAATAGGGTTGGGAAAATCATATAAGTGCTCCAGGGCTTCATGGCCAGCCGACTTGAATAGGAATGGGTCCTCTCCGACTCGCCCGTCTAGCCCAAGAGAAGGTCCAAAGTGGAGTATTGCTCATGGAATCTGCTCATTCAGCTGGGTTCTATCCTTAAGGCTCACGTGTCGCCTCCCACGCTTAACACAGGTGCCCCATTGAGGGAGTCTTCCCTCTGCAGAGGTTGCAGTCGGTGCATTCTAAACGCACTCAGACACCAGGGCGGTGTATTGATACGATATAATGCAATATTTGAGGAAGTAACACATAATGACACAAATACGCGACCATCCTAGACAATTAATTGGGTACCGTGTACCTCGACACCTTAATTTCAAAGGAGACAACTATTAAATGAGTTAGAATCCACATTCTTCTATTCCCCACAGAGGATTAAAACTAAGTAGCTGCTTCCATGAATTAAACTCGCGTCGACGAGTCTGTTTTCCTACGTAGATAAACCATTACACGATACGTCCTCCATAACTTAAAACCAGTATAATTGTCTTGCAAAATCGGTATTATTAAATGGAATGAATTACATCAAATATAATTATGAGTATTAGATGAGGAAATTTGGAAATCAGATAATCTGTGTGCAATTGTTTGTATCAAATAGTTTGTTTTTGGTTTTTTTTCCACAGTTTATATTTACCAAGAATTCCCTCCAAGAAAATACAGAAGTGGCGACCCCTGATGCTTAGGATAGAGCCAGGTGATGAGCAGTTCATGACATGCAATACTCACTATTTGGCCCTATCTTGGCTAGACGGCGGTCGAGAGGCCCCTCCAAATCTCAATCGCTGGTCACGTCCAAGCCCTAGCACCTAATATGATTTTCCCAACCCGTATTGCTCTTCATGAAACCCCCAGCCCTTTTTAATCATATGGGTGCTCGAAGGCGGTGGCTGAGGGTCTTACATGTCCTGGAATGACGTTAAACTCTATCTGAATGGTGGTAGGTTCATGTTTTTGGAGGCTTTGGGGAATGCGTGGAGGCACCCATACATCACCATTGCTCCTGTCACTCGACGGGGTGGTAGTCCTGTTAGGTCCATCTATGGGGTTAAATAGAAAAATGTATTTCTAAAAAAAATGTTTATCCATTAAGAATATATTTATTTCAAAACTGTATGGCATTAAAATGCAGCATGAGGTTATCTGCCCGTACAAAATATAAAAAAATATATATACACTTAAGACATCATCACATTGTCTGCAAAAATGGCTATTCATGCAAAATGGAATAGAGCGATAGGAAGGTGGAGAGAGATTGTCATGGTAATCCGCGCTGAAAAACGCGACATGATGATGATGATGATGATGATCTTGTAAGTAATTGGATAGAAATATTTGAAATAATAACTTGGTGTGCAAATTGTTCTGATGAATAGTTTTTTTTTTGGGGGGGTTCTTTTTTTTTTTTTTTTCCACAGTTAATATATTATCAAGAATTCCTAAAGAAAACAAATACACAAATATGAAAATAGACTGTACGTAATTCATCACAAGAATAACTTAACGAAGCCTTACAAATCACTATCATTTACAAAAGAGAATTACAAACCTGAATTAATATAGAAAATAACTGCAGAAGCAAACAAAAATGCAATCAGAAAAGGAACTACAACAAAAACGTCTTCGGGCATAAAATAACCCATTGATTATATCGCAAAAGCAAACAAATTAATGTGATTCCCTGATATTAAGCATGAAAATAATCCCCGATGAGTTGAAACGCCCGTTAAAATTATACAGATCAACGCTTCCAGTGGCCTACATGACAACCTTTCTTAACGTCCTCTTGCACTTCTGTGCTAGTAGGCGGCGACTGCGGGTTTAAGGGTCCTGGGTATAACATTTATCAACAGCATCTAAGTGTGGAGGTTCCAATCTGGAGCTTTGGGGATGTAGAGTATCCCGTCATTGCATTACTCTAGAGCCCCTCTGTCTCGCATTGGGAGTACTGTTAGGGTCCTTCATAGATTAAAAAATAGATTAAAGAAACTGAGTTAAAAAAATGTAATATCCAAAAAGAATGAATAAAACAAAACGGCTTCGGCATGAGATACCAAAGGGTTTACTCTGAGCCGGGGTGGTAGTACATGTTTAGGGTCTCATATATGGGTTTAAAATATACCATAATGATTCTAAATAAAATGGCGTCCCGTCGGCTGGGGCATTAGAATGCACTGACTGCACCTCTGCATGAGGGATAGAACTCCCCCAATAGGGCCACTGTCTGGCTGTAGGTGGCGACCCGTGATGCTTAGGATAGAACCCGGGTTGTTGAGCGTCCTGACCTTGCAATATTCCACTTTCGCGCTTTCTTCTAAGGCTTAGTTTTTTTCATGTTAGTGTCCTTATATGGTTATTATAACAGAATGAGTTCTAATAAAATGTTTCAGAATTGATTTGAAAAAATTGTGTAATTGGAGGCGGCGGGGTGTAATGGTTAAAAGTCGTACGGAATGGACTCGTCGTCCCGCATTCAAATCCTGGACGATACTAAGTACACGTATTTCTACCTAGAAAAGTTATAAACCAACTGCTCTCCTCTAACTACTGGTAACATAGTAGGGCAGACTGGGTCTTTAACCTTGGTTGCAACCAGTTAGGAGAAGAAAACTCTGAATTAAAACCTGTTAAACTACTCCTGGGGTGTCCTACTAGAAGAGCGCTCGGTCCCTCATTGTGATCTATTTCAGTAAACAACTAATGAGTACTATCCAATAATGAATACAACAAAATATTTATCGGACATAAAATGACCAATGGGTTGACATGCCGTAAAAATCCACCAACCACTTACTGGCTTTTTAAAATCTGCAGGAATAATTAAGCAAATGCAGACGCTGCTGCTTGAAATAGACCATCTGTAATATATTGCTGGTCAATCGGTTTGCACCTGGAGCCGGCTGCACAAGGAAATTGCGTGGGTGCAAGTATGGGCCTGAACAAAAAGACATGGGCACTTAACTGATCTTTGACACCTAAAATTGCAGGTGTACATGACAATGTTGTAGGCACCCGAAAATCGTGTAGGCGTAGCTCATACCAATGACAAACAAGGCTGCGTGGGCGAAGGTGTGTTACAGAAAAACTGCAGTAGGTGTCCACGTATCAAAGCAGGCGTGACCCTGTGAAGTTTAATAATATAAAAAGCCCGTGTATAAATCTGGGTTGGACAGACGGATCAGTTCGGATCGCTCGCAGAGAACTCCCCGAAGGCACCGTTGTATGTTAAACCCCTGCTGACGACTCTCTTGTGTACCAACAAACCGAGGAAATAAAGATAATTTTATAATTTTATATAATGTTCGTGTTTCATGTCAGGTCCAGTATAACACAACATTAAATGCGCAGGGTTAGGGTTTGAGTCTCTGAACCCTCCTCAACTCTTATTTGCACGTCTGTTCTTCGAACAGTAAAAGATGTTTGTCTCTGACCCCACCACCTAGCTATAATATCTTACACTCATCAGTAAGCCTTTTTCCATTTTGTACCCCCTGCATCATACTGTTAGTTCATGAAAAATAGTGTATAGTTTTATCTATTGGGACACATTCATGTTTTTTTTTTTCATGGGAGAAGGGTCCTCGTAGTGTAGTGGCTCATATGCTGGACTGCGACAAATCATATAAGCATTTGACTCAGTCTCGTGTTATCTTCACCTTGTCAGACTAATACACCCTTGGGAAACGGTATAAATACTCTTCAGGTTAAGGACCCCCAACTATCTGCTTAACTAATGTTGTTTGCAAGGAAGCTTTCGCATTAAATAACCACAAAGTTTAATATGGCAGTTACACTAAAAAAGCTTCTTTAAATACCATGGTATGTATTTGTATATATTAAATGTAATATCTTATCTATAAATGAGTTTAACCGTCTTTCCTTCCATTGTATTCTGTATCTAAGATATGGATAGATGATAACTAATCTAATTCGTTATAGGTGATTCCTTATAAGACTATATGGAATTATGCGCCGAGTTATTGTGATTTAAAGGTACAGCTTTTGGAATAATCTGGCTGCTTCAAAATCCACAGAAAAAAAATCAAGAAGACGAAGAAGTCACCATTTTGTGTTGACGGCATTTTAACACAAAATCCTCGTCTTCACAGTCATCTCGACACACGAAATTCTATTGAAACATATTACTCCAGTATCATATTATCCCGGGTATCCGTGATGGTTAGAAATACAGAAGTCTTCATATAAGCAATGTGTTTCATTAGTGCTTCATCCTTGGGCGTCTGGTCGATCTTCCACAGGAAACGATAGAAGAATAGCGCATTAAAAGATTCTTTTAAGCCATTAAAAAAACATATGTTGCGACAATTTGTCGAATTATCAGAGTTCAGGCTTCAAAACCTCGACTATATGTTATTGTCGTGTGTTGTGCAATTTTAAAAGTATCACATGACGAAATATCAATTTATTTTACTTAAATCATCATTATTAGGACTACGAATAGTATAGTTTGCCCTCGCATATCGATAAATAATTTGTTAAAGTTTCCTTTCTCGTTAACAATCGCACTTAGTAAGTGCTTTCACCAAATACAGTAAGCCGCCTGAATAATTGAATCACCAGTAAGAGGGGCAACGAGCAGGGGAACATTGAAACGGGGAAAAAGGTGAAGACACGACTTTCTCCCGCTGCCGCGCGGCTCTGCATATATTGGCCACACGTACAAGTACATCGTCTCCCTCTTGATTCTTGAGTTAGGTAGTAAACTGTTAGGGTCCATCCTATGGGTTAATAGCAAAACATGACGTTTATTCAAAAAATTGTATTATGCATTAAGAATGCAATTTATTTTCACTACTTTGTCGACATTAAATACCCACCGAGGGATTAGATATTGCGTAAAAAAACAAACCACCAACAACCCTCTATTCACTTCTAAAAGAGGTCCTACCTTCGATATGTTCCCTGGTGGATCCGCCGGTCGCTGGGGTTCTAGAAATACACCGACTGCACCTTGCAAAGCAGGGTAAAACCCTTCTCGTGCAGATCACCTGTTGGGCAGTGCATGCGTAATCGCATACAATCAGCGGAACCGTATGGTTGACGCAGATTTTTTCACAATTGGCAACTCTTCTAACTTTGTCCGTATTTGCCCGTCCCTGCGGCTGAACTGCGTGAATACACTAGCTGGCACCTCTGCAGAGGGAATAATAAGAGCTCCGCTAAATCGGGGTGCGACCGGTGATAGCATTAGGATGAGAGAAACCAGCGGGATAAGAGCCAGTCCCACAATAGTTGGTCAATATTATGCGCAACTTGTAGGCTGATATTTATCTGCATGGGTGCTAATTTCACCAGGGACGGGACGGACTCGGCAGAGGCCCATCCCGACTCAATCGGCATGGATTCAGGCTACACAGAGCCCTAGCACCTCCACCATGATATGATTCTCGCAAACTACTATAATGTCCATGGGTCGGGAGCCCGCTTATGGCAACGCTCCCACCCCTTTTCGCATCCCCAATATGGGTTGCGCTCAAGACGGTCTGGGCTCGGCTAACGGCGTCCTAACATGTTCCTGAGAATGACGTTAACCTAACCCCTCTATCTGAGTGGTGTAGGATTACTACACTTCTATCTTCACGAAGTTTTTTTTTCTGGATAGTTTTGTAGCGCCGTCATTAGTTTTCTGAGGGAGAGATAGTTGAAGACGCGACCTGTGCCCTTCTACACCCATTTGCTCCCTGGTCTAGGTTTGTTTAACGGCATCGATCAACCTCAGTGGGGCATTTAATATAGCCGGGATAAAGTTGATTGAAATCAAGCCAGAGTTCAGTTCTTAATTGAATGTGGGACATAGATAATTGTCGCTAGAGGACATAACATGGCGACCACGGCGGTACTTTTAATTTATGTTTTATTTTTTGTTTTTTAGTTGTAACGTCAGAGTTATAGACGCTTTCATTTGCAGTTTGATTTTAGAAGTCAGATNTCTCTCTCTCTCCTGCTCTCTCTCTCTCTCTCTCTCATATGTATATATATATAGAGAGAGAGAGATGAACATATATATATTAGTAAAGTCGTCAGGGCGGCTTAATGTCAATATGAGCCATACAGCGAGGAGGTCTATCCCCTTTTCACTAGCGCTAGACCAAGGAGCTTCTTACTTACCGCACAGATCTCTCTGCTATTCATACGGTAAATCGAACTTGAACTGTGGTTGCTAGCGCGAATGTTCTACCGACTGAGCTAACCGGTCCTACATGTAGATGATAGATATGAACATAATGAGATAGATAGATATGAATATAATGAGATTGACAGATAGGTAGATATATATATATATTATATATATATAATATATATATACTATATATTATATATATATATATATAGATAGATAGATAGATAGATAGATAGATAGATATGAGCATAATGAAATAGATATATATATATATATATATCATTATGTTCATATATATATATATAATATATATATATTATATTATATATATATATATGAAATAGACATAGATAGATAGATAGAGAGAGAGAGAGACAGACAGACAGACAGACAGACAGAGACAGAGACAGAGAGAGTGAGAGAGAGAGATGAACTTAATGAGATAAATAGAGTTTGAATATGAATAACATGTAGATAGATAGATAATGAGATAGATATGGACATAATGAATTATATATATATACATATATAATATATAATATATATATATATATATATGAGAGAGGGAGGGGGAGAGAGAGAAATAATGGATAGTGATAGAATAGATAGATAGATAGATAGATAGATAGATAGACATGAAGAGCGGGTTCATATACGTTTCAATCTGTGTGTTTATATATCTACGAGGCAAATTGTCGATATCGTCCGTTTTCTTTTCGCACTTTAACAATTTTGTTTGCCGATGGAATTAAAGCAATAGCTTCGTGTTTGTGAAAAAAACTATTTCCTTCAGATTAAAGAATAAAAGACACACACGAATAATGAAGAATAATTACAGAAGAGCGACGGATAAAAAATTTCAATGGAAACGAAGAAATGAAACTTTGAAGCGCCGGCGATGATGAATTCTGTGTCAAATATTTTTTGTTGCTGTAAAAGGAATAATCAGTTTAATAAGATGTCTGTTGTTTTAGTTTCGATTTCTGTGCGGCAATTGCTTTGATGTTAGACCTTTTAGAAATTGTCTCAATAGAATCAAAACACAGAAAAAGACAAAGGGCGTATTGAGTTTCTTTCATTCTTAGAAAAATGGGGAAGTGATACGAATAAAAAGAAGCGGAGATTTTTATATCGTTAATTTTACAAGACAATTTTGTCGCGATATATTATTATTTATTTATTTATCTATTTTTTATTTTTTTTATTTTTGGTCAATTTTAATTTCTTCTTCATTTTCCATCAATTGGCATTATTTCTCTTTCTCGGTTTCGCTCTCATTATATATACTAGCAAATATATGCACCCTCCGGGTGCAAGTATTTAATTTAATGAAATATTATATTAAATTAAGAAAGCCAATGAAACTAAATAAGAATGGCAGATAAAAAGATTGGAGAGAGAGAGATATGAACATAATGAGATAGATAATATATATATATATGTGGAGGGGCGTGGGTTAGAGTCGTGGGAAATGGACTCGTCGATTCGAGTTCAATTCCTGGACGAGGCTGTTGGCATTTCACATAGCAGTAATACCCTTGGGAAAGGTATGAATCCATATATTCTCCCTCCAGCTATGGGTTAAATAGTAGGGCAGACTGGGCCCTTCATCCTTTGATAGGTAACCAGTCTATGAGTGGGATAACTCTGAATTCAAAATTCCTGAGGTCGGTCGTTGATTGGGTTTGTGGCATTCCATGATGCACTAATTCTTTCCTATCGACTGTGCCAAAAAGTGTGGATGGTCCAACACAATCCTTCACCACTATAAACATGGGTGTTCATTGTGTATATGAACCCTCATGCGTCGAAAATCGACGAGAGAGAGTCCATAATATATATTTATATACAATATCATATATTGTCGGATTCTCTTCCACTTTTTCTTCATATCTTGTCATTTGAAAATACACATAACGAAAAAGGAAAATAAACAAATATGGATGATCTCACACTGATTCGGAAATATAAGAACCTACTCATCTCTGCAAATACCCTAAAA
Source organism: Doryteuthis pealeii (assembly GCA_023376005.1). Lineage (NCBI taxonomy): Eukaryota > Metazoa > Mollusca > Cephalopoda > Myopsida > Loliginidae > Doryteuthis > Doryteuthis pealeii. The sequence goes on from CM042176.1 coordinate 57,070,609, forward strand.
ATAGGAGGAATTTTCTAACCAACTGGAAAAGATTATACCAAACAGTATTCCGAAAGTTTTCAGATCTTCCTATATATATATATATATATATAAAGATTTTTTAAATCATTTTTTATAATGAGTTAGAAGCATTAATTAAAATGTAATAATATATTTTTGAAGGCGTAATAATGCACATTTATGTTTAAAAACATATTTAATTCATTTCTTTTTCTTCTTTTTTTTTGTTGGTCCCTTAATATTTTCAGGCTATGCCCATCTTCAGAGGATCGAAACATTTTTTTTAAATTTTCATCTGTATTTGATAAACTCAACTGTGATGTTAATCCGTTGAATGTTTAACGTAAATGCAAAATTTTGGCAAAGATGTAGAGTTATGCTCGGCAAATTCCGTTAGATTCCGTGCGGCGTTCTTGTTTCGCGGGATGTTTTGAAAATCATTTCATATATAATTTTTTTTTTTTTATACTATAAAATAATGAGGCCCTGCTCGGGAATATTGAAATAAATATTTTTTAAATCATTTTTTATAGTGAGTTAGAAGCATTAATTAAAATGTAATATTATATTTTTGAAGGCGTAATAATGCACATTTATGTTTAAAAACATATTTAATTTTTTTCTTTTTTTTCTTTTTTTTTGTTGGTCCCTTAATATTTTCAGGCTATGCCCATCTTTATTTTTTAAAATTTTCATCTGTATTAAAAAAAAAAAAATTATATATGAAATGATTTTCAACAAGGACCAACAAAAAAGAAAAAAAAAGAAAAAATTAAATATGTTTTTAAACATAAATGTGCATTATTACGCCTTCAAAAAAAAAAAAAAAAAAAAAAAAATATATATATATATATATATATATATATATATATATAAATCTACAAAATGGCATATTAAGTTTTTATCTAAATAGACCTAATATGCACTCTTGTTCGTTGTGAAATTTGAATTGAAGCGAAGTTAACCGAAATAAATTTATTTCTGATTAATTAAGGTTTTTATATATTTATTTATGATATACTCCGTATAAGTCAAAAATATGCACATACACTAATATTTATATGTACGTATGCAAAATATTTATACGTACGTTTGAATTATCAATTTTTATTGAATCCTATCACACACACAAATATATATATATA